>QLTV01004403.1:3092720-3118729 GCA_003457575.1 Thermophis baileyi
AGAATGCAAAAGGTACAACACTTAACGATAGTCATAGGGTACACATAAGCAACCAAAACATATTAGGAAACAATCAATATAAATTGTAAGGATACAAGCAACAAAGTTACAGTCATACAGTCATTTGTGGGAGGAGATGGGTGATGGGAACCATGAGAAGATTAATAGTAGTGCAGACTTAGTAAATAGTTTGACAGTGTTGAGGGGATTATTTGTTTAGCAGAGTGATGGCATTCGGGAAAAAAACTGTTCTTGTGTCTAGTTGTCTTGGTGTGCAGTGCTCGTTTTGAGGGTAGGAGTTGAAACAATTTATGTCCAGGATGCGAGGGGTCAGTAAATATTTTCATGGCCCTCTTTTTGACTTGTGCAGTGTACAGGTCCTCAATGGCAGTAATTGTTTTTTCTGCAGTTCTGATTATCCTCTGAAGTCTGTGTCTGTCTTGTTGGGTTGCAGAACAAGAGAATGAAATTATCAATCAAATAGAGGGAAGTCCTATGTTTGTTTCTTCTCCTGCCCCCTTTGACCAAAAAGAAGACAAAACAGAGATCCAATTGTTCAGAGGATGTTAGTTTTCATCCCATTGTAGATCTGACCTACATGAAATTCCAAATTCATTGCCTCCTAGGTTTAGGTCCGTGTAATTAAAAGATGCTTGCTCCTTGGGAGGAAAACTATGGCAAACCTAGACAGCATATTAAAAAGCAGAGACATCACCTTGCCGACAAAGGTCCGTATATCAAAGCTATGGTTTTCCCAATAGTAATGTTTGGCAGGCTGAGCACCGAAGAACTGATGCTTTCGAATTGTGGCGCTGGAGAAGACTCTTGAAAGCTCCTTGTACTGCAAGGAGATCAATTCAGTCAATCCTAAAGGAAATCAACCCTGACCGTTCTTTGGAAGGATAGATCCTGAAACTGAAGCTCAAATACTTTGGCCACCAAATGAGAAAACCATTGGAAAAGATCCTGATGTTGAGAAAGATGGAAGGCAAAAGGAGAAGGGTCCGGCAAAGGAGATGGTTAGATAGGCTTATCAACGCAATGAACATAAATGTGGGCAAACTCTGGGAAACATGGGAGGGACCTGGCATGCTGTGATTCATGAGGTCGCAGAGAGTCAGACACAGTTTAGAAGACTGAACAACAACAAAGGTTTAGCTCTATGGCAGGATTCTTTTGAACCCCTAGCCTCTAGCAACAAAGTTGGGATGATCAATGCACATTCTCAAAAAGTCAATACGATCCATTAGCAAGATTCTGATCGCTTACTCACACTAGATGAAGAAGGTTCATCCAGCTAATTTTCTAAATTTTCATCAAACAAGTTCTTGTCGATCAGAATAAAAACAAAGTTGTGTAGAACCTTAAACTCTATATTGGATATTAGATCCCCCTGTTTTATGATACCTCATAAGCAGGGAATCATCTCACTACAAAGGGAGAAGGGACTTTAAGCAAGCAAATGCTTTTGGAAGGATTGGGAAGGATTTAACAATATTCTGAAACTTCTGTGATTACAATCACAGAGAAATCTCCACCAGAATCTGAAGGCCGCTTTGTCTGAAAAGTAGAAAAATCCCACACCATGTGTAAAATCAAATTGCTTTAAATCTTCAAAACTCTCTTAAAGCTGTGAGCTGAGCTTCATCTAGCAATTCACAGCTGGGAGACTTTTCTTTCAAAAGAACAGTCAAGCAGATTATTTCCAAATATAATATTTGCTACCCTGCTATCTCTTTTAGAGGATATAAAACTGCAGGGATATTAGTAACTCTTAAATTTCCTGCACCACTAGTGAGAGTTCTTATGGGAGAACATTTTAAGAAACAGACACCAACCTAAATAAACCAAATCTACATTTTCCTGAATAGGGGATGAAAAAGAAAAAGAGTTCCCTTGGTTATTCCCACTATTTTCTCACAAAATTTGCAAGGCATAATTTAAAAGACAGGCACATCTTGGCAAACAATTGGGTCAAATGATTTCTTCAAGGAAAAGGAATCTACTTTAAACAAACAAACAAACTCTCACATCCAATCAAAACTAATCAGAATCAGAATCAGAATCAGAATCAGAATCAGAAGCCGAGGTGGCGCAGTGGTTAGAGTGCAGCACTGCAGGCTACTTCAGCTGACTGCTAGCTGCAGTTCGGCAGTTCAAGTCTCACCGGCTCAAGGTTGACTCAGCCTTCCATCCTTCCGAAGTGGGTAAAATGAGGACCCAGATTGTTGGGGGCAATATGCTGACTCTGTGAACCACTTAGAGAGGGCTGTAAAGCACTATGAAGCGGTATATAAGTCTAAGTGCTATTGCTAGTGCTAATAGAGCTAGAAGAGACTTGGAGGTCTTCTAGTCCAACCCCCTACTCGGGCAGGAAACCCTGTACCATTTTAGACAAATGGTAGTCCAATCTTTTCTTGAAAACCACCAGTGTTGCAGTACACACAACTTCTGGAGGCATGTTGTTCCACTGATTAATTGATTTAACTGTCAGGAAATTTCTTCTTAGTTCTAGGTTGGTTCTCTCCTTGATTAATTTCCATCAGTTATTTCTTGTCTTGCCCTCTGGTGCTTTGGAAAATAAGTTGACCCCCCTCTTCTTTGTGGCAGCCCCTCAAATACTGGAAAACTGCTAACATGTCACCCCTAGTTCTTCTTTTCTATAAACCAGCCATACCCAATTCCTGCAACTATTCTTCATATGTTTTAGTCTCCAGGCCTTTAATCATCTTAGTTGCTCTTCTCTGCACTTTTTCCTAAGTGTCAACATCTTTGCTACATCTGCTAGGTGCCCATGATCTGTTAAGTGTTGGGTGAAAATTAGAAATTAGAAATAGGCGACTGAAAGGAACTGTCATACTAAACCAGAAGCTACAACATCTCCATCTTCTAAAGTCTCCATTCTACTACAAGGAGTGCTAATGTGATTGCAATGTTCCTAGAAGGCACCTTCAGAACCTCCAAATTACGTTTTGTCCACAAAATATCACAAAACATTAACCCGTGAAAACTCTTGTAAGATTTGGCAACCTTCTAAAATGAAAATTCTGAAATCCCAGAAGACACCAAATCTTACATGAAGATGAGAATCCAGAAACTTCTGAAGATGAAGTTGTCTCCAGTGAATCCAGAGAGAAAGATTCATGAAAATATGACATGAAAAGAAGGACTAGGGGTGATATGATAGCAGGGTTCCACTATCTAAGGGGCTGCCACAAAGAATGGGGGTCAACCAGGGGTGGGTTCCTCCCGGTTCGGACCGGTTCTCCCGAACTGGTAGCGGCCAGCTGGTGACATCACGATGATGTCACCAAATCGGATTGGTCGGTGCCGGTCCGTGGGGGCCGCCATCTTTTTTTTGAATTTTTTTCCCCTTCTGAGCATGTGCAGAAGCCGACTTCCGGCACTGTGCATGCGGTCGCCATCTTTTTTTTGGCTTTGGGGTTTTTTTCAGATTTTTTGTTACTGCGCATGCGCGCGCGCGCCCATGAGTCGCGCCCACGTGGCACGGGAGGGAGCGAACTGGCAGCGAGGTAAGTTGGAACCCATCCCTGGGGTCAACCTATTCTCCAAAGATCTGAAGGCAGAACAAGAAGCAATGGATGGAAACTAATCAAGGAGAGAACCAACCTAAAATTAAGAAAAAAATGTCCTGACAGTGAGAACAATTAGCCAGTGGACCGGATAGTCTCCAGAAGTTGTAGGTTCTCCAACACTAGAGACCTTTTGCACGTTTCTGCAGTGCTCTACAGTTTCCCCTGCTAGAAATGTCCATTGTGTTATCTTAATGGACCTACGTATTCTGAAGATTTAAATAAATCCAACACACACACACACCTGCAAATTATCAGAGGTATTTTTAACATTATTTTGTAAACAGACACGAAGGCAAACAGCGCTGCTCCTTATGACTTTCTCCCTGCAGGAGTCATTTGGTTACGATTGCTTTGCTGGAAGATTAAAAAAAATAATTTAAAAATTATCAGGACTGGAGAAGATTTCTCTTTCTTTCCCTCAAAGCAGCACACTCAAGGTTTCCCTGCACACCCCTTCCGACTTTTATTCCACTTCTGTTCTTTCCCTTGGACAGAAATGCAGCAACCTGAGTCAGGAACGATCGCCAACTTGCTAAATTGGCTGGTTATTTGCTGCAGATAGAAAGCGAAGCTTTGCAAAACCGTTGTAGAAAACCGACAGACCTGCCCATAAAGCATGAGAACGTTCCTTCCCCTGAAAATACCCCAGTGTTCATTTAATTTAATATTCTCCATTGGTAGAAATAAATTAAAAACGAACAAGGCTTGTTTAGGCCTGCCTCTTCTGCTTTTGAATAGCAACTGCATATTAATTTATCAGGATTCCCATAAATTATAATTAGCCAGGAGGATTAACAACATAAATCCTTGAATTTAAAACCAACCTGGCCCACTCTCTCTTCCCTTTGCCCTAAAGTGAAAAGGAGCCCATAAAAACTATCACGGCTGTTTGATCCATTAAACTCATGAGACATTCTTATTTCAGCTTAGCTACTGGAGGTACGTTCGTTAAATCTTTTTAAAGTTACAGGAGCCTGCCTGGAATTGAAATGCTCACACTGCAGAAAATGGTATGTTTAAAATGGCTGGGTTTCTCTCTAGAGCAATAGTGACTGAGGACATAAATAGTGCTTTAGAAATCTGGGGAGGTTAGGGTTGTTTTTTTTTTTAAAAGAAAGTTGGTGTTTTTATTTAAAAGCATCTTCTTTTAAATCGCATCACAGGGATCAAACTCAATGCTCCCTCTTTCTCCAAAAGAAAGAGAAGTCATCCAAGGCTAAGAAGGAGCAGGATAAAAGCACACCCTTATTCAT
Organism: Thermophis baileyi; assembly: GCA_003457575.1. NCBI lineage: Eukaryota > Metazoa > Chordata > Lepidosauria > Squamata > Dipsadidae > Thermophis > Thermophis baileyi. Next base: position 3,097,570 of record QLTV01004403.1, read on the forward strand.
TCTGATCAAAGGATGCTTTGCATTATTTTATAATCCCACAAAAGTCTGATATTAGCTAGGGGGCAAGATAAGAAATACTGATGTTTATCTAGGACGGAACAGCCATGGGAGAAATGCAGTTCTTGTTGCCACTTTGATGGGCAATTTTAATGAAGTGGGACAGATCAAAATAATGCATTTTTAAAAGACAGAGTTGCAATTTCCATTTGTGTAAGGGAATACTTTTCTGCAATAAATGGTAAGAAAAACGCACAAGCAAAAAAACAAACAAAACCCAAAACGCCCCAGTCAGGCCATGCATTTCTAGGCAGCGCAGCCCTGAAAATTACTGTTCGGCGGATTAACATGCAACAACACATATGAAATGATATGATTAAAACATTCTGAACTATATAAACCATAAAACCACTTGGCCATGAAAATTGCTGGATGTTGTTTTCAGCAGCTCCCTGAATTGTAATAAGATGTGTGCAGGCTTTAATTCTGGAGGGAATGATGTTAATTACAAATATTTAACCAGGTCAGCTACAAACCAGGTAGGTGAATTCATTTTTTCCCCTTTGGTGCCTTCAAGTCAGTGTTGACTCCTGGTAATTGCCTGGACAAGTCCATGCAGTTTTCTAGGCAATATTTCAGAAGTGATTTGCCATTGCCTGCTCCCTAGAGCTGAGAGAGAGTGACTGGCCCAAGGTCACCCAGCTGGCTTTGTGCCTTAGATGGTACTAGAACTCACAGCCTCCTAGTTTCTAGCTTGACACCTTGTTAAACCTAGTTAGTTTTTTCCCCCCATGGGTCAGCGGACAATATGAACCCAGCTTGTTGGATTAATTTATGGTTCAAACCCAGACAATGGTTAATTCTGTAACTAGGTTAAACATCACCTGATCACAACCACTAAGTAGAAAATATTCCAAACAAGACAATTCTAAAAATTCAAACATACCTTTGCATGTATTACGCATTAACAGTATTAAAATAGAAGCTCAATAAACACTACATTGGCTATAGTACTACTACTATTACTACTACTGCCACTAATCTTTAACTCCATCAAACAACATCTGCCTAACTCAGGTCCTTGGGAAGGACTAGATAATGAACAAAAATGCCAAATTCACTCAAAACATCTGGCTGACTGTTTGACAAACAATCTAGTAAACATAACCCGAAATGAAAAACATGTCTTGTGAAAGCAGTCACACAACTGGCTGAGTTTATTAAAGTCCAGTCCTTTCACATAAATATCCATTCTTGCTTTTCTCCCCAATGCTATTGAATCCAACGTCTTAATTTAATGGGAAGAGTCCGGTGTTGCAATGATTAAACGAGAGGAAAACTAGACTGGTAAGTCTGCTGAATACCAGAAGGCAAGACAAGAAGCAATGGATGGAAACTAATCAAGGAGAGAAGCAACCTAGAACTAAGGAGAACCTTCCTAACAGTGAGAGCAATTATGTCAACCCTGAAGCCATTTTGGAGCATCTTCAGGGTTCCCACAGCTCCAATCAGTGTAGCTGTGGCAGCCCTGAAGATGCTCCAAAATGGCTTCAGGATTGATTAACCAGTGGAACGGCTTGCCTTCAGAAGTTGTGGGTGCTTCATCAATGGAGGTTTTTAAAAAGGGACTGGGCAGCCACGTGTCTGGAACGGTACAGGGTCTCCTGCTTCAGCAGGGGATTGGACTAGAAGGCCTCCAAGGTTTCTTCCAATTCTGTTATTCTGTTATTCCCTTCGTGATCTATAGATCCTGTTTGCAATTCTGCTTTAAGAAGATTCAGTCAGTATTCTGCTGCTGCTAGTTGCTTATGTCTAAAGAAAAGGAAACAAGAAATCTTAATTCTGATCCTTCTAGCTTAATCATAACCATCACCATAATTTGAAGGGGGGAAAAAAGCTCTCCCATTTTAAGCAGACCCCAGAAGAAACCTCTTTCAGCCAGATCATCAGAAATGAGAAGTTTGAGGTTTTGCAGACTTTGCACCACTGCAGCGCCCAGCATTCTTCACCATTGGGCATTGCTGGCTGGGTCTTTTGGGAATGGCCACTTGCACCATCTGGAGACTTCCAGGCTTGCCAGCCCCAGGCTAAGGAGATCCATTTTGTTTGACAAGACCAGGTGGGAAAGCAGCGATCGGTGATGCCAAAAGAAGAAATAGTAGGAGACGCAAAAGAAGAGAACAGCAGTGAAGATGCAAGTCCATTTGCTACCTGGAAGGAAATATAGTGGCAATAATAAATTCGATTGCCCTCGTTTCCAAGGGGAGAGCTAGCAGGCATTTCACGTGGGGACTGAAAAGTGCTCTCGTTTTCCTTCTCTGCCAGCCCATTCCTGCTCCGTTAATTATTTTAATTGCAGCAGCCCAATGCCAGTGCACTGAATTACCCCCTCAGGCTCAGGCTGCTTAGCCAGGAGGTACTGAATTAAAGTGTCAGAACATGCAGAAAAATGGCAGTGGTGCCTGTCAATGGTATTTGTTAAGAGACGCGGGTAAAGCTAAGGGACTTATATAGCGAAAGAGCTGCTGATGCAGAGTCTCCAAAGCGCAGCCCTGGAACTAATGGATTATTCAGAGGTCCTGTTCTTCTCAGTTGGTCAAAGCCAACAACAAGAACAACAACAACAACGAAAAATCTAGTCATATTTTGGGGCAGTTTGCTCTTTATGTGGCCAGGCTCATAAAAAGGCCTGTTTAAAGCTACAAAACCCTTGATGCTCAAGTGGTTCTGACCAGTTATGTCCCTGGAAGGCTCATCGGCCATTGCTGCCTAATCTTTATAAGGTTGATTAAAGCTTGTAAGGTAGACCCATGCCTTATTCTAAACTTTGAGAAGGATATTCTATCAGGGTAGCAAAACAAGCCCGAGGTGAGTTAAGAAATTAAATCCATAAAAGATCCTGTAAATTGTCAGGGGAAAGAAAAAAGACTTTCCTTGATTCTAGGAGCAATAATTCACTGGAAACGATAATTGTATTTGAAACAATAAATGTATTTGATTTCAATCCTAAAGCAATCCTTATACCTGTGCAATCCTAAAACAATCCTTATATCTGTGCAAGAATCATGCAAAGACCCCATCTAATTGCTGCCCCCCTTAATTACAGGTAGTCCTCGACTTATGGTCATAATTGATGCTGGCAGTTATGATTATAAGTTATGGGTTGTAAACCAGGTCATCACATGACTGACCCAATTCTATGATTATTTTCACAGCCTTCTGTTAATTCCATTGACCCTTATCTGGCACCCAATTCAGTACTGAACTTCAGTTGACGAGGTTCTTGTGTAAAGGGGTTGAGCAATAAATCTTTTGAACTGCAACTCGAAGTATGGCCTTGATCCTTTGCACCTGATATAACTGTTCATAGTAAGCAAGTTCTCCACCAGCAGCGAAATCCTCAATGAGAAGGGTTCTATCATTGCTTATCCTGGAAAAGGAAACTCCAAAAACAAGAGGCCATTGTGAAGACGGTCCCTGAATATTTGTACTTCAATCCCTCCAAATCAGTGATGGGTTGCTCCCGGTTCGGCCCGGTTCTGCGAACCAGTAGCGACGGTGGCGGGAGGCTCCGCCCACCCGCCCGGGATGCTCCACCCACCCTCCAGGGATGCTCCACCCACCCGCCCGGGACGCTTCTGCGCAGAAGCGTTGCGTGCAAGCGCACGCACGAACCGGTAGCAATGGGTTTTAAACCCACTACTGCTCCAAATCTATTACTATCTTTTAAACAGATAAAGGAACTTTTCTCCAGAATTTCCACTGACTGAAAATATGCACATGTAAGATAAGGCGCGTATCCATTTTATAACCTTTGTCACGAACCACAATGGAGACAGATATGTGGGTATATCTGCGTGCGTTTTAGATCGCTTTGCATGTCAGAAATATTATTGAATCTCAGAAAGAGAAATCCAGCCCATATAAAATTATACATTTCATGCACATTATGTACTCATATTTCCTTAAATTGCATGACCTAAAGGTCTTTTTTTTTTTTCTGCACCAGATTCAGATTGGATGTAGGATCCCCGGAAAGGACATCACAACAAAATTGAGTTAACTACACAAAGAAAAAGAGAGAGGCTGCCTATTGATGGAAGTGGGTAAGCAGTCTTAAAAATCAAGACTTTGGTAATAGTTTGATACGTTCAGCCACTCTAAAACAACTTGTGCCATTTTTTAAGCATTGGTCAACAGGTATGAATACTTTAATTGCAACTGATAAAGGAGACCTAAATATATTTATTTCATTACATTTAACTAATTCTACAAATAACCCTTATCTTCTGAGGACAAAGTATTTTTTAAGCCTAATGTCTTAGGGTGACGCCTTCATCTCCACCATGTGCCCCATTCATTCAATTAATACCCTCTGATTAAATGCACTTGTTGAAATTCTATTAAGTATTTTCACATCATCATCTGAGCACTCATTTAAGTGTGTTTCCACTAATAAGAATATAAGTTCAGTAGAGGTTAATGAACCATTAATTCACTCTTTTAACTAGCTCATTTATGTAACATATAGCCCTACTTTCACACCAAAGAGGCACTGATCAGTTAATAGGAAAAAACAATCAAAGATCTAAAATAAACTTGGTTTATGCAATCAGTTCTTAATCTTCATAAATCTATATACAGTATATATAAAAGCCAAATACCACTCACTCATCACGAAATCTCCAGAACTATAAAGCCTACAAACTTGAAACTTGGCACGTATGTTCCTCTTGGCTTCTAGGTGCTCGCTAAGAAAGGATTTTTCGAAATGACCATCAGATCATTAGTATTTCTTATACAGTATTATATTAATTAACACGCTCTGATGCTAAGGAGTTAGACGTTCTACTCCCCCTCCCCACCTGAAAAGAACTCTGTTCCAACTGCCAGTTGCCTTATATTAACACGCTCTGATGCTAAGGAGTTAGTATATATACATCTATATATCCACTCACTTTAGAGGGTCTACTTCCAGAGGGATGACTGAAAAAATCCAGAACATGCGATTCCCATCAAAAATAAATATAAATCACTTGGATTATTGCAACATCTATTTATGAAATATATATAGATGGGGGTAGAGAATAAACCTGGCATGTGAGGCTATGTATTTTGACATGAATGATGTGTACAGACAAAAAGGATAGGGAAGCTATAGGGAAGAGAAGGTCAAAGAATACCCAAACTGTATGATGTACTTATTCTCATAAACCTAAGCAGGTTTATTTCCCACTCAGGTTATGTATCAGATTGGCATATCTGAGCTGATAATTACTGTAATTTTTGCAACCCAGATACGGCATCTTGGTTATGAGGTCGATCACTTAATTCTTCAACTCTGTTCAATATTCATTTCTGTAAAAGCAGTGAATCTAAGCATGGAATTTGGGGTTCGAATTTCGCTGCCTTATCTGATTGATGTGAAGCATCTTCAGAAGATTGTTAGCCTCACTTCCTCCTGGCAAAGACCCACCACCAATTATTGCAGCTCTTCAACCAGTACCAGTAAATGGTACCAATTTCAGTTCCCACAATGATTTCTGATGACACTTGGAAGCATCATGTCTATGGAGATTCTCAGTCATCCAGGTCATGGTTGTCCCAAAGGTGCTTTTTCAAGAGGCAACTGGACTGTCTTTGTTTTTTTTCTTGACGATGTTTTGCTTCTCATCCAAGAAGCTTCTTCAGTTCTGTTCAGTTCTTCAGGACTGAAGAAGCTTCTTGGATGAGAAGCAAAACGTCTTCAAGGAAACACAAAGAAACTCCAGATGCCTCTTGAAAAAGTACCTTTGGAAGGAAGCATCATGCAAAATTAAAAATGGGTCATTTTAATTTTTTTACTCGGATTTGGAAATAGTGTATTCTGGAACCTTGTGTGAAAATTTTAACAGTGGTTGTTGTTGCTAAATGGGGCATAAATTAGCCCCAAAGAAAGTCCATTATAGACACTTTTTCCATGTATATGCTAAACACGATCTTCCACCAATGAATGTTTTGAAGCCTACTGTTATACAAGCTGAATATGGACATGGGGTCTCTCTGCATTTTAGAGACCACTAAACTGTCAAGACAGGGAGAAATACAAACATTCAGCATGCTCAGTACTTGAGCACAAAGGGGCAATCCAATTACAGGATGCTGAAGAAGCAACTACAAAGATTATTTCCTTTCCATGTATCTCTGGGTGAAAAATCCAGATGTGTGTGTTTTTTTTTTTAAATCTGTAATTTATTATATCAGTCTTGAATAGTTTGGCTGACATCAGTGAGATTCCTTGCAGAATGTACTCAGTGGTCAAAAGTAATGCTAACTTTGACCCAATCAAAGTAAATTATAGCCAACAATTTAAAATTGCCTGCCTATTTCTCAAAATATAGTCTTCTCTAATAATTTAGCACCAACTGGCATAGGTACTTTAAAGCAGAAAGGTTTCCAAAATTCCAGCTTTTTTCTTTTCTTTTCTTCAAAAGTGGGAAGGAAGGAGGAAAATTTAAAGGCATGCCAATCAATCTCTTTTGTCAGCAGTCAGAATCATGAATATGCATGGAGATGAATGGATCAATTTGGAAGCAGCTCGTTTACAGTAAATACGCAAAGTTCAGCCATATGTTTAGCCGGTGCTTATTAAAGTGGCTTGGAATGTAGTCTGACCTCTACTATAAGCAAGTTAAAAATAATTCAAGTGAGTTTGTAAAAGAACCAAAGACTAATGCTTGCACTTTGTTGGAGTTCTCCCAACCACTTCCATTTTGGCAGAGAAGACAACCACTGCTAACCTTATCTTCCTCCAGGAAGGAAGCAAAACCTGTGTTTTAACAGATTGCTTCTTTGGTTTCCTTAAAATGTGTATAGTAGTCCTTGACTTACAACCACAATTTAGCCCAAAATTTCTGTTGTTAAGTGAGACAGATGTCACTAAATGATTTTTGTAAGTTGAGGACTGCCTGTATTCTACAATTGTCCACCAGTATTACCCCCACAATGCAATACAACTCCATCATTCCTGGCTTCAAGTTTCCTTTCTCTCCACAAAGATGAACAAAGATGTTTGTCTGTCCTGAAGATTGGAGCCCCACTGACAAATAGCCTTGAAGGAGATGGTGTAGCTCTTAATTTGCTAGCTTTTGGAAAGGAAAGGAAACATCTGATTTGGACAAGTAAAACTACTTCTGTGTGGATGCATTTCACCAGATCCAGAATGCTGCTGCTAAGACTATTGACCAAAACTGAATATAAAGTATGCTAGAGTCACTTATTACTAAAACCGCATTAGTTTCTAGGATGTTTCCAGGGTCAATTCAAAGTAATGAAAACTGTCCAGAAATTGCAATTGGTATAAAATGATGCAACCAAGCTACTAACTGGTACAAGGTTGCTAAAATGCTTGTCCTGAACGATCTGAGTTAATTGCCAACTGCCACCAGGAACAATTTAGGAAGCTGGCGCTGAGCTTTATAGACTTGAAGTCCTTAAATGACTTAAGTCATTTCTTCCTCCTGCTATGAACCAACCTGCTCTCTTAGATCAGCAGAAGACATCATTTTGAAGACTCCCCTGATGCCAGGAGCTTGGCTGTCTGATTCAAGAGAGAGGTCCTTTTTTTCTGGGTAGCTCCCAGTTCACAGAACGTTCTCCTTAGGTTTTAGATTCTGCTCCTTCAGCTTTCACCAAATGGTGTAGAGAGATCTTTTTCACTAAGCTTTTACTGTAAATGGTACTTGATTTTTCAACAGTAATGGTAATCTTGATGGTATTCTTAAACTTTGCATTCATGTTTACAGCACTGTAAATTACCTAGAGTGTTTATGTATACTTATGTAATTAAGTAAAAGGGTGATAAGTGAAATGATTCTGATCTGGTCATGTCTAGAGGAAGGAAGGAAGGAAGGAAGGAAGGAAGGAAGGAAGGAAGGAAGGAAGGAAGGAAGGAAATCTAGATGGTTTTAAGTAATACAGATGCTGGCCATATTTCACAGAAACATAGGTATTTATAATTAGTAACTTCACTGTCACCCTCCCACTCTCTACATTTCCAATCTGAATTCCATAAATAGATGGAAACCAATCTCTAACCCACTTCCTGTTATGATGCAATCCTAACCATTTCAGTTTTGACTCTGCCTGAACTCTTGCTCTGTTCCTTCGCCTTCTCTTGTTACTGAAACATTTTTTTCTGACATTTTACTATTGTAGTAGCTTACCTTTGATTACAGCTTTGTATAAAGTTCTACTTCCATCCATAGCAATTAAGCACCCAGCCAATATAGAATAGGGCTTAAGGCATTGGATGAAGACCAAGGAAGGACCAAATTCAGTTTTACCTAAGCCACATAAATACTGGGTATTTTTTAGCTAGTTATTCTCTTTTTACTCAAGATGTTTTTGAGGTTCTGCTGGAGAGCAGCATCTTTCCAAAAAATGTTTCCTCTGATACAGGGCTACAAAATCCAGAAGATTAATAGGGTCTTTTTAAAGGAAAGAGTGTCTTTCATTTTTTTTTCTTTTTGTGGTCAATAATGGAGAGTAACTGAATTTTGCAAGGAATCAAAAAAGCTCTTAAACATTCAACAGGTTGGAAACAAATTATGGTTTTAATCATTAGTCATAATGATGAAGGAGGGCTGCTTGAAATGTCATTTTTATATATAGTCCCAATGAAATGATTGGTGAATTTAAGCTCCGGGTTTTATTTTCTTTCTAAGTTTTTCTCCCTCGTTCACTAAAATAGAAAACATTACACAAAAATTCTGAGCTCCAAGGATGGAACAAAACATTTTTTTTCCATTTGGGAATGTTGATGAGAAATAAGGATAAAGAAAGGATAAATGAAAAACAGATTTCATCAGGAGATTTCAGTGAATGGAAAGATGCTTCAGCAACTTGATAACCCTAGTCACCTATTGCATATTACTTATTTACTTATTACATTTATATACAGTTTTTAAGTCAAGCCTTCCTCCTCGGCTAGATGGATAATCCACTTCTTAAATGTTCACCTGAAACCAGGAAGGAACAGTTGAGTGGGGTTATGCATCCAAAGCATGGATGCAAACAGAGGCAGAAAATGCCCATTTCCTAAGTCCCCTTAGATGGCAACTCCTTGGAGGCAGTAGAAGGCAGTCCAGCTTCAGTGGTTTGTGGGACTTAAAGATGTCGACTAATATTTTGAATCATACCCAAAAGCCAATTGGCAGCTAGAGCTGCTCTTGAAGCAATAGGGTCACCCAAATAAGAAAAGAGAAGAAAGAAAGAAAGAAAGAAAGAAAGAAAGAAGGAAGGAAGGAAGGAAGGAAGGAAGGAAGGAAGGAAGGAAGGAAGGAAGGAAGGAAGGAAGGGGAAGGAAGAAGGAAGGACCAGAGGGAGGGAGGGAGGGAGAAAGAGAGAGAGAGAGAGAGAGGGAGGAAGGAAGGAAGGAAGGAAGGAAGGAAGGAAGGAAGGAAGGAAGGAAGGAAGGAAGGAAGTAAAAAAGAAAAGAACTTTAAAAAATATTTGCCTTGATCGTTTTTCTCCACAAGCTTCGCTGGCAACCAATTCTAAACATAGGTGCCAAATTATGGTAGCTCTAAGCATTCTATTACTTTTTGGCACACTAAAGAGCCGGTGATTTAAGACAGTTTGAGATGTCCATTAGCTGTAGCAATGAATTCAAATACTAAGAAGCTCAGCCATAAATCCACCTTCACATAAAGATTAACCACCACTAATACTTCTGTTTGTCTAATATTAGCAGCTCCTTCTTAACTAGAAACAGAACTCTCAGCTTGTATACATGTTTATATGTATTTTAAAAAAATACATAGTTTTAAGAAGTGTGAAGAGAAAAAAAGGTTCTTGAAAAATGTGAAGATAGGAAATGAATATTTGAAATTATGAAGAAGAAAAACAACAACAATAAAAAGGAATAACGAAATACTTTGGGTCCTTGGTTTGAAATAGACTTGTTTAGTATATTTTTCTGGAATAAAGTTTGTTATTTTTCATATTTGTTCTTCATAAAATCCATATTTTCAGCTTGAATAAGAAAATGACCTATATAAAAGGGTTTGGACTCATACAGCTACTGGGATATGGTTCCCTTTATTTGAAACCCAAGAAAAACAAAGTAAAGGAACATTTTGAAAATGATTTCTGCAATGCCATGTAACTTTGATGGCAGAATGTACCTGTAGAAACCAAACGACTCACAACAAAAGGAAGCATATTATTTAAAGAAGCCAAAAAGAAGTGTGGATTCCTGCACGGAGGGGAACCAAGAAACTACACCGTAAAACCTAGCCAGAATACACTGCTCTGTCTTTTTACAAAGTTGGCTGTTATTTTGCTCCTGTTGTATTTGACCACATAAATCCATCCCTCAACAAGATGGGATAGCAAGCTGAGCTTTCAAAATGGTTTGGATCGGATGAGAAGAAATCACAACTTTAGGGAAATGGAACTTAGAAAAGTGGTATCCAGCTGAAATCCATTCCTTCAGTTCTCTGTTTGTTACTGGACATGGTGAGGTAGAATGCAGTTCTCAAGAAGGAAGGGCCCTTTCCTAGAGGTGAAAGATTACAGATTAACAGAGTTGGAAGGGACCTTGTAGGTCATCTAGTCCAACCCCCACCCAAGCAGGAGACCCTACACCATTTCTGACAGATGCCAGTCCGGTCTCTTCTTGAAAGCCTCCAGTGATGAAACTCCCACAACTTCTGAAGGTAAGCTGTTCCATTGGTTGATTGTTCTCACTGTCAGAAAATTTCTCCTTATTTCCAGGTTGAATCTTTCCTTGATCAGTTTCCATCCATTATTCCTTGTCTGGCCTTCGGGTGCTTTGGAAAATAGCTTGACCCCTTCCTCTCTGTGGCAGCCCCTCAAATACTGGAACACTGCTATCATGTCTCCTGGTCCTTCTCTTCACTAGACAAGCCATGCCCAGTTCCTGTAACCGTTCTTCATATGTTTTAGCCTCCAAAGTGAAGCTTAGAATATCTGATGGGCAGGAAGAGGGCAAGGGCAGACCCTCCCCAGTAATTCACAGAGTATATTGATACTTATTGCAGATAATTGCTTTAGTCTGGCAAGGTTCTGTCTGTAGGTATACAGCAATACAGAAACTACTCAGAAGTAAGTACACATATTGTTCTTGGTTCTTTGGGTCAGATACATACCCTCCAATATAAAGATAATCATTGCATTTTACCTAGGTGTCATCCTCCAGCTTAATGTTCTTGAATCTGTTGAGATGTCAACTCTCTACCCTTTCTGAAGGGTAGCAAGTTGCTATAAATACACCAACTTCTGATCTTGAGTCACATTGGTAAATGGAACACCACTCCTTATTCTGTTTCAGGAAGCAACCATCCTAGGTCAGACTTGCTCCTCTTTTTTCCTGAATTGCTAGGTTAGCTTGGCTTTTGGCTCGCATTTTGGCACTTCCAACATTCTGTGTTTAACTTATTGGAAGCTGTCTGAATGACAATGCTATTGCTCTGACCTTCAAACATGGCCACAGAGATTTCAGTCTGATTATGAAAGAGAAGTTTTAGTTTGTGCTTTGTAGTTCCTTTGGTTATTCATTTTGAATTTGACGGATGGAATAGGCTGCCAACGTGGATATATAAACAGCAAAATGTGTGTGTTTTACAAAGGAGAGAAATACGATTGCGGTTTCTTCATTCAGACCCAGGAAGATGTTCCCTAATTCAAGGTAGAACATGGATCAAAAGTTCTTTCGCCTCCCAGAAAAGGCATTTTTAAAGTACAGTATCAGAGACTCTCATAAAATTTGATTGTTCATCATTATGCATTTTGACCTCTACCAGACACACCTGGTAGATATCAGCCAGTTTCACTAGATGCTCATAGGGGAAAGCTGAAGATTGCAAACAAACAATAAACAAACAAACAAACAAACAAACAAACAAACAAGGCCTACTGTATCACAGGTTAACTTCTCCAAACAAAATAACTTCCTTGTTTCATGTACATCTTCCTGTATCTAATTCATTAGATGTTCAGCTAGTTGTTGAATCCTTAACCCTGGAGGTTAAGAGGGCTGCATGAAATAAAACAATGAGTCTCAAGGTTGCTGGACATAGATAGTAGGAAGGGTGAGAACAGATCTTTCTTGAAGACCAGCTGTTCTGCCAATTCAGAGGGGAGGAAAAAAAGGAAAGAAGAGATTGCAGCACAGTCATAAGTCATTGCATTGAAGACCTCCGCATTTCATCAGTTTCTGTTTCGAGCTTTCGCCCACCATAACGTAGATCAAGAGCTGTGCTATTATCAAGGCTACACATGTGGTATTTTCTTACAGAAACAAGTGGTTAACCAATAGAAATCCCCAGAAAGTTTAAAAAAAAAAAAGGTGGGCTCCCAAGGCAGGTCTGCTGCTTTCGAGGAACCCACAAACTGAAAGTAACACCAAATAAACCCACCCAAGACAAAGCAAACAGCCAGCTGAGTAGACAACAAAATAGAAATGAAGATAAGAGTTCTCAAAAAGGGGGGGAATACACAATTTGTGCTATATTGGTTCATACAGAGCTCAGTTTTTACCCTTGGGAACATGGTGACCTCTCTCTCAGGACCGATTGACCCATGTTCAAATATATCCACTAGCACAGAGGTCTTCAAACTTGGCAACTTTAAGACTTGTGGACTTCAACTCCCAGAATTCTCCAGCCAGCATAGCTGGCTGGAGAATTCTAGGAGTTGAAGTCCACAAGTCTTAAAGTTGCCAAGTTTGGGGACCCCTGCACTAGCATTTTTCAGGTCAAAATGAGGAGGGGTTGGCTGTGTCTCTGGTTGTCAATTCCTTTGCAATTCTGTTCATAGTTGTCCCATCACTGACTTCCATCTCTTAAATCTCATTTTGGATTTTTCCACCTCTTAAATCTCATTTTGGATTTAGCTCCTCAATCAATAGCTTCTTATTCAATCCGAGTTAGAGAAGGGCATTTTCTGAAACCCCAAATCAGATCTGAAACCAAGTCTTCCAGTTGGTGGACATTCTTCAAATACTGGTTGAAATAAAAGGGCAGTAAATCTTCTGTAACAATACAGAGACAAGTGGGGGTTGGACTAGAAGGCCTCCAAGGTCCCTTCCAACTCTGTTATTCTGTTAGATACTTAGTCTAATCCTACATTTAGTCTTGCTTGGTCCACCCAAGAGTGGGTACATTGATATATTTCCCTGGATTATATATTGAAAAACAAAACAAAACAAACCCCCCCCCCCATAAAATGCCTCTTACTGGGAAATGATGGGAAAGTAAAACAAAAGATTTAGAAAATCACTAAGTTTTGTTTCCAATGGTTCTAAACAGAAAGTGCAATGATTTATTAAATCTGGATCTCCATTTATCTATAACAATTAACACCAGTTATTCATATTCACAGCTTCCTGTTACTAGAGGGGAAATCATATTTTTATCCAATAGGCAAAATGTATCTTTGTTTCCTTTTACTTTTTACAAAAACGGTAGTAAAATTGCAGCGCTTATTCCTTAATATTAAATTACTATAAAAGTTTCATTCATATTGTCTTCTCCATGCACATTAGTTTGACTCCTTGTTAAATGAGCTATCATTAGAGGCACTAGCAATTATCCTGTTTCTTATCATCTGCGTTTGCCTGTATTTCAAATCTCATTGACTTATTCCAGGCAACATCCCGAAGAAAAAGAAACTCTATAAAATTACTGATATAGCTCAAATATATTTAAAAAAATCACAGTGTTGGGGGGGGGGAAAACAAACCTTGGAGGTCTTCTAGTCCAACCCGCTACCCAAGGTAGGAGTCCTTATATTATCATGGACAAATGGTTATCCAAACTTTTCTTGAAAATCTCCAGTGATGGAGCAATCACAACTTTGGAGGCAAGCTGTTCCATTTATTTTTGTTCACAGTATCAGGAAATTGCTTCTTATTTTCAGGTTAGATCTCCCTCTGGGAAGCTTCCACCCATCACTTCTGTCCTCAAGTACTATGGAGAATAAAGCGATCTCTTTCCTGTAGCAGCCCTTCAAGTATTGGAAGATCTAGCAGGGAGATGGATTGAATAGGACAGTGATGGCAAAGGTCATGCAGAAAACATTGCGAGTGCCGAAAAGGTCACGCAGAAACATTGCGTGCGCGCGCACTCGTCGGGGCCGCGCTCCGAAAAAGCCAAACTTCCGGGTTCTAGTGCGCATGCGTGCTCGACGATCAGCTGGTGCAGGCCGATTTTCGGCACTGCCGCGTGCGCGAAGGGATCGTGCTCTGGAAAAGCCGAACTTCCGGGTTCTGGTGCGCATGCGCACCCGACAATCAGCTGGCCGGCGCCCATGCGCACACCGGTTTTTGGCACTGCTGTGCACGTGAAGGATCGTCGCGCGCGCATGCGCGCCAGAAACCCAGAAGACAAACAGGCAAGGCCGCGCGTGCCGGGCGACATGGCTTCGCGTGCCACTTTGGCCACGCGTGCCATAGGTTCGCCATCACGGGAATAGGATCTACCCATCTCCGCAACTTTTATCCTGCTAAAGACCAGCCCCACAAGACAACATGTTTTAAAATGCCATTCAAACATTAATTGAAACTATAGGGCTGAGTCATTGGCAAGTCAGGGGCCAGCTGGAAATGTAGTTTGAGAGAATGAGATGAACATGGGAATCCAGGAATTGAGTTGCAGGGATGTGAGCCGAGGGACAACAGGTAGAATAACAGTTCATAGCAAAGTACTTGGAACATGGATGATGCCCAGAGGTGCTGTTGAAATCAATGAGATGAAAAGCCAAAGAAAGAAGGAAACCATCAGGGGCTTCTTTGAAGCAGCCTGGTATAATAAACCCAAACCCTCTCAACTTAGCTTTTCAGCACCATGCAGAAGTAATTACGCTGATGCAATTCAGACTTAGTTCTCCTTAGAATAGGCCCAGTCTGGAAACTCTGTGATGCTCTTCCAAGATAAATTCAAAATTTATATTTCTGGCCAGAAGTTCCCTTTGATTTCCCTTCCCATCCTTTCACCAACTGCCCTAACATTTTCCTATTTGTTAGCAGTTGTTTAATGGTTTTTAGACTTTAAATTGCATTTCTTGCATTGCTTTTAACAGCTTTGGAATTTCCTTTAACCGAGTATGACATATCCAAATGGTGAATTAATAACATCAAATTCCACTGACTTTAGTGAGCCAACAATCAGGAGAAACAAGACTTGAGTTTGACCCGCAGTACTTTAAAAGTTTCAAAAGTAATCTGAATGTATCAGAAAGTAAAGTGTGCTAGAAGCAGACTTTGGTGTTGAAAAGAAGAACTAAAAGAAACCACAGAACAGGAATGGAATTGGGAATGAAAAACACTCCACTGAAATGGCTCTTAATTCATCATGCAGCCAGTTCAGTAGGTGAAATCAACGCCATTCCAATCTGTTCTACCTAAAAGCAGTGCTCATTCTCTAGGTTTAGCCAAAATAATATAGGTAATCCTCGACATATGACCATGTGACCAGACCCAATTTTACAATCATTTTTATCATAATCATTATGAAAATTCACCTTCGCCAATTGATTTGCAAAGGCGGTTGGGAAGAGCACAAATCACCACCACATGCCCGCAAGATGCTGTAACTATGGTAATTGTGAGCTGGTTACCAAGCGCCCAAATTGCAAACCCCACTCCCTTCTAACACTGATGATATTACCTAGTTGGGTAATGAAATGTCTGCAACAAAACAACCACGTTCAGAGAGCACCAAGGACCCCACAGCTAGAAAAAGGATGACTTGCTGGAATTCTGAACAGGAACAGCTCCCACAGAAGAAGCGTTGCAGCCTCTATTTCGTATCAGTAGCTATAAAGGTGTCAACTGTCAGACCATTGTGAAGGACAGACAACACTACTCTGTTTGCCCAAATGGGACCACAGGATATACTGAAAAAATAGAACTGATTAGCTAGATCTTGTGATGACCCACATTGAGTTGGAAGATGGCCTCAAAAAGAAGTTGCCTTCTTTGAGTGACTCTAAGGTAAAGGTAAAGGTTCCCCTCGCACATATGTGGTAGTCGTTCCCGACTCTAGGGGGCGGTGCTCATCTCCGTTTCTAAGCCAAAGAGCCAGCGCTGTCCGAAGATGTCTCCGTGGTCATGTGGCTGGCATGACTAAACGCCGAAGGCGCACGGAGCGCTGTTACCTTCCCACTAAGGTGGTCCCTATTTTTCTACTTGCATTTTTTACTTTGCTTTCGAACTGCTAGGTTGGCAGAAGCTGGGACAAGTAACGGGAGCTCAACCCATTACACGGCACTAGGGATTCGAACCGCCGAACTGCCGACCTTTCTGATTGACAAGCTCAGCATCTTAGCTGAGCAATAAGCCATTGCTTATTGTAAACATTTCTAAGAGACTATCATCTGGCATTTTTTATGTTGAGGTTTTTTGTTTTTTGAAAAGTACATTAAAAAAGGCTTCCCTATGGACAGCTAGAGACACAATTATGTACTCCATGTCTCCCTATTTTTCACCAACTCCCCATTGGCAGGGTTAAAAAAAAACAAAGAAGACTGAGTAGAAGTATTCCTAGAGAGGCCTCAGCTTTGTGGGTCTGGTCTAGGAAATAGCAATAGTAATAGCACTTATACTTATATACCACTTCATAGTACTTTACAGGGTACGTGGTGGCTCAGTGGCTAAGACACTGAGCTTGTCGATCAGAAAGATTGGCAGTTCGGCGGTTCGAATCCCTAACACCGCATAATGGAGTGAGTTCCCGTTACTTGTCCCAGCTTCTGCCAACCTAAACGGAGATGAGCACCGCCCCCTAGAGTCGGGAACGACTAGCACATATGTGTGAGGGGAACCTTTACCTTTACCTTTAGTACTTTACAGCCCTCTCTAAGCAGTTTACAGAGTCAGCATATTGCCCCCAATAATCTGGATCCTCATTTTACTGACCTCGGAAGGATGAAAGGCTGAGTCAACCTTGAGCCGGTCAGGATCAAACTCTTGGCAGTGGGCAGAGTCAGACTGAAAAACTGCATTCTAACCATTGTACCACCACGGCTCTTTATATTCTTTATAGTCGGATATAGGAGGAGAAGGTAGATCTTTAATTAGCTGAAATTGTACAGTTGACTGAGATTAGTTTAACCTCAAGCATGGGTTAAGCACTACAACTTGTAGGTCCTTTCTGAGAATTTCATGTTTTTTGTAAGACTTGAAATCGACTGTGTTAAAAAACCTACAAGGTTGGATCCATGCTGATTGATGCCAACGGTGGATTTATTGAGATCAATGTTGCAATTAAGTCAATACAGCTAGCTGAAGTCTCCTTGCAGGATTTATTCTAACTACGTGACTACAAACGGGAAAAACGGGGAATATTTTAAGGGAAGAACTAGGAGTCTTCTCATAAATGCTGAACACTTAGTGGAAAGTACATTGTTGATCTACTGGGAAAACAGAGAATTCTTTTTTGTGTGTACAATTTTGGGTCCTTAAACAACTCTGACAAATGCACTAGTATTCAGCTCTAAGTGTCACATCACCTACTAAACAGTCTGCAAAGTCTAAAGGAGGCGGCCCAAGTTAGTTTTCTGCTACTGCTGACTAAGGTATTTCCCTTCCTGAGGAAATTTTGGAATCAGGTTTTCTAAGAGAGATCTTCAGAGCTCAGCATTCAGGTGACCCCTTCTTGTTATTTTCGTTAACACCTCTCCTTTTGCCAAGAAATGTTGTATTCAATGTTGGATGCAACCAACTGGGTCAACTGGCCCAGAGTACCAGGAGTTTCAAAAGTACATACAGGTAGGTATACAGGTAGTCCTTGACTTACAACAGTTCGTTTAGTGACCATTCAAAGTTACAATGGCATTGAAAAAAGTGACTTAAGACCGTTTTTTTCACCCTTACAACTGTTGCAGCATCTCCATGGTAAAATTTCGGACACTTGGCAATTGGTTCATATTTATGACGGTTGCAGTGCCCTGGAGTCATGTGATCTCCTTTTGCGACCTTCTGACAAGCAAAGTCAATGGGGAAGCCAGATTCACTTAACAACCGTATGGCTAACTTAACAACTGCAGTGATTCGCTTAACAACTGGGACAAGAAAGGTCCTAAAATGGGGCCAAATTCACTTAACAAATGTCTCACTTAACAACATAAATTTTGGACTCAATTTTGGTTGTAAGTTGAGGACTACCTGTACTATGGCTAATTGCAGCAATGTCTGTTACAGCTTTTATGACTGCTATGGACTCCCTGATAAAAGAACAAAAAGATGGACCCATATCATAGCAATAGCAATAGCACTTAGACTTATATACCGCTTCATAGTGCTTTTACAGCCCTCTCTAAGCGGTTTACAGAGTCAGCCTATTGCCCCCAACAAGCTGGGTCCTCAGTTTACCCACCTCGGAAGGATGGAAGGCTGAGTCAACCTTGAGCCTGGTGAAATTCTATCTGCTGAACTGCAGCTAGCAGTCAGCTGAAGTAGCCTGCAGTACTGCACTCTAACCACTGCGCCACCTCGGCTCTTATCATCATGCGGTAAAAGGGAGTTGGATGGCACACAAACTAAATAAAAAAATAAATTCACAACCTAGTGGAGAAGACTCCCAAGTTCTACTGAGTTCAGAAATATATGAGGCACTGAGCTAGAATCGGGGAGACTGAGTTCTATTCCTACCTTAGGTATAAAGCCAACAGGCCTACTTTGAGCCTGTCACTCTCTCTCAGCCCTAGGAAGCAGGCAATGGCAAACCACCTCTAAAAAATCTTGCCAATGAAACTGCAGGGACTAGTCTAGGTAGTTGACAGGAGTCAAAAAGTGACTTAAGGGCAGTCTCCTTCCCAATAAGATAGGAAAAGTATATATAGTTTGATTCCTTCGTGCATGGATATGTTGAAAACAACAGATAAAGTATTGTGCTATATTACCACTTGGTCTTCTGTTTTGCTAAGGTCAGAGATTGGCACCACAGTATTTACTAGAAGCCTAGAAGTACTGCTGCTCTGTCCTCTGCCAAAAATTCAAAATATGAGTTCTTACAAAAGAGAGTGGTACACTATAAAATTATTGGGAGGAAGGGAAAGGCAAACACATTTTCCCAATGTTTCTCTACAAGGTCTTGAATACATTTCCTTACATTTTCCTTGCAGTTCAGCAGAAAAGCACAGAACGAAGAATAATGGGGTTGGAAGGGACCTTGAAGGTCTTCTAATTGAGCCGAGGTGGCGCAGTGGTTAGAGTGCAGCACTGCAGGCTACTTCAGCTGACTGCTAGCTGCAGTTCGGCGGTTCAAATCTCACCGGCTCAAGGTTGACTCAGCCTTCCATCCTTCCGAGGTGGGTAAAATGAGGACCCAGATTGTTGGGGGCAATATGCTGACTCTGTGAACCGCTTAGAGAGGGCTGTAAAGCACTATGAAGCGGTATATAACTCTAAGTGCTATTGCTATTGCTAATTCAACTCTTTGCCCATGGCAGGAAATCCTGTACCATTCCAGACAGAAGAAATTTTACATAACCAGGTAGTGAGAGCTGGCAGAGAAAAAGAAAGATGACTTTCACCTATATTTATAAGTTTTGTGTGGATATTTGAATTCTTCCATGGAGACATGAAGACCAGGAGCACATAGTACCTCAACCTAATACTTGGTTAACCTAATAATCTCATTTTGATCAACACATCAAACCACTAAAGATATTTTGCAGAGCAGCAAGCTCAGGGGTGGGCTGCTACGGGTTCGCCCGGGTTCAGGTGGACCTATAGCTAATGTTATCGCCGGTTCGGAGAACCTCCAAATCCCACCCCTGGCTGGCCCCTCCCACCCTGCCCCTCCCAGGAGTCTCCACGTCACACGGCCCGTTTTGGATGCGGGGTAAGTGCAGGGCCCGTGCGGAGGCTCAGGGAGGGGGAAAACAGCCTCCCGGAAGTTCTGGAGGGCCTCTGGAGCCGTATTTATACAGGGGTGGGCTGCTACAGGTTTGCCCCGGTTCGGGAGAACCCATAGCTAACGTTACGGCCGGTTTGGAGAAGCTCCAAATCCCACCCCTGGCTGGACCCACCCCTCCCCTCCCCTCCCAGGAGTCTCCACATGGCCCGTTTTGGATGCAAGGTAAGTGCAGGGCCTGTGCAGAGGCTCGGGGAGGGGGAAAAACAGGCCTTCCGGAAGTTCCGGAACTTCCAGAAGTCCGAAAATGGGCCCGTTTACGGCCTCCGGAGGGCCTCCGGAGCCCGGGGGAGGCAGTTTTCGCCCTCCCAGAGGCTCGAGGAAAGCCTCCGGAGCCTGGGGAAGGTGAAAACATCCCCCCCTCCGCGGGCGCGCCTGCGGCCACGCCCACCATGGCCACGCCCACCCAGCAACCGGGCAGAGAACCCGCTGCTGAAATTTTTGAAGCCCACCCCATGAGCCAGCTAAAACGTCACCTTGTTTGTAGATTATTGTGGGTTATACAAATGTAGCCATGTTATTATGTCCTTGTTCTTTTTCTCCAAGGATGAGATCCACAATGTTAAATAAATATATTCTGGAGATCAGGTGTAAAGATAAAGAATATGGTCTCAATGGAGAGAAATATTACTGTATCAAGCAAGGAGTCCAAAACAAGAAGAAGCTATATAGAAACACTTCGTATACTCATCTGGTTCACCTATGTGTAAGGAAGAGAAGAGACACAGGATAAACAGAACTTGCAAGACTCTTTAACAATAGTGTTAGATAGTGGGTAGAGATGACAGGAGACAGACTTCCAAAGCAGCTCTTTATTTCAGCTCTTGTGTAAGCAACCAGCAAAGAGCAGTCTGACAGCTTGCCCTTTTATAGGGAGCTGTCAGACAGACCAGCCAATAGCGTTTGAGCTTTTTCCCGCTCAAACGCTGGACCTGGTTGGAACCATGCAACATAGTTTAAACAGTTAGAACATAACACCCCTCCCCTCCTGGATGGAGCTGTCCAGCATACGTAATCACGCAGGTAGGCGGGGCGTTATGAAGCCCTACTAGACCTGCGCAATTCAGATGGCGGTGAGGCAGCGGACTGTGCGGCCAGGNGGGGCGTTTTACTAGACCTGCGCAATTCAGTTGGTGGTGAGGCAGCGGCCTGTGCGGACAGGTCTGCTGCCGCTCCGGGGCTCGAGCATGGAAGCTCCTGGAAGGTACTGGGTGTGGCCTCCACGGCCAAACGGCCAAAGG
>QLTV01004403.1:3123062-3141894 GCA_003457575.1 Thermophis baileyi
TTATAAATAGAATGTTAAAATAAAATATTCCACAATGGTTTTTTTTTTTCTTTTTTCAATTTTTCCAATTTTTTGGAAAAAAACAAAAAAGCCTTCAGGAAAAAAACGGAAAAAAACCCGTTTTTTTTACGAATTTTTCCGGGCCTTCACATCTCTAGTCCTGACACATCTTAGTCTTCTCTTGGAAACTTCAGGACCCAGGTTCAAATAAGGACCACCCATATACAGGTACTCCTCAACTTACGACCACAATTGAGCCTAACATTTCCATTGCTACTCAAGTCAGTTATTATGTAAATTTTGGTCTATTATACGGCCTTTCTTGACATAGTGGATAAGTGAATCCCTGCGGTTGTTAAGTTAGTAACATGATTGTTAAGTGAATCTGGCTTGATTTTACTTGTTAGGACGTCACAAAAGGTGATCACATGACCCTGGGACACTGCAACTGTCATAAATAAATGACAGTTGCCAAGTGGTCAGATTTTGATTATGTGACCATGGGGATGCTGCAACAGTCGTAAGTGTGAAAAATGGCCATAAGTCACTTTTTTCACTTCGAACAGTCACTAAACAAATGACTGTAAGTCGAGGATTGCCTGGACATGTCACTGATTTCATGTCTCATTCTCTAAATAAGATACAACTGATTTATCAGCCAGAGTTAATGAGGTTACTGAGGTAACTACAGGAAGACCCTCAAGCTTTTTTAAATGAAGGGTCAATTGTGTTCATCCAACAAATCTTGAAATCCAGCCCATGGAAAGATAAAAGGACCTTGTTCAGATTCATTTTTCTTTTTTCATATATAGTCTATTACAACCCATATATGTGCATATCTGTTATATTCACTAAGGTTCTTTCAAAAGGTTCTTCTGAAAAGAGTCAACCACTTCATTCAATCTGGTGGAAAAGACTTTCTGCCGTCCCGCCCCCAGAAGCAAGGGGGAAAAACCCTGCATGAAATTCTCATGGACTGGTTTACTAGTTGTTTTAAAACCTCTTTTAGTTGTGAGAATATGTCCCTAGTTTAATGGGTGGCTTGCAAGTATCCTGCATTTGAGGTCTCACCATTTCTCCAGCAATCTGCAATCTTGTGTTACATCCCAAAGGAGCACATTATAAGGGAATTAATCCCATGAGGGTTTCTTGGGTCGGAAAGAGCTAACAGCTGGGGAGGCCGCACATAGAATGAAAATGAGATGGAGGCAACTGAACAGGAAGAACATAACCAAACAATGAAGTGAACTAAAAGTACCACCCAAAGACATTCTAAATAACTCTTAGAATGAAACTGATGAAGCCAAAGTATATCATCATCATGATCATCATCATCATCATCATCATCATCATCATCATCACCACCACCACCACTGCCAACACCACCACAATCATCATCTTGATGTTTTAGATTTCCAAGTGGGGGGGGGAATAAACTTTTGGGAAATTGGAGGAAAGACAGTCTTTTTCCAATGTCAACCATTTACACACATTGGAAAATGGCTGAGAAATGGTAGTGATGGTGGGACAGGGGAAAAAAACCACACAAAATTCAGGAACAGATGAACGCACAGATGACCTGACCAGATGTGCTTCCAGTTAAAATAAGGAGAAACCAAAGAGTAAAACAGGCGTCTGAATATTCTCTTTGAAGGAATGGAAAGAGGGATGACTCTGAAAGGGTTAACATTTTCACAGGTCTCCTTTTCCTTTCCTCCTCCTCTTCTTTTTAAAGGGAAAAAAATAAAAATAAAATGTTCTCATCTGGAAAGAAAACTGTCACTTTTATGTTGGCATGTTTGTAGAAAAGTAGTCCCCCCCTTTCTCCATTTAATGTAAACATTCATTAAACTAATTTGAAGTTGTCATTACTCTCCTCCCCTGCTGCTTTATATCAGATTATTCTTAAGTGCTCAGCGAATAGCCCCATAAACACACAGTCTATTTCCCTGCAGGGTATAATCACACAGTTTGCACTGTGATTTATGTGGTGTAGCATTGGTGAGTGTCCTAAACTTTGAAAAGCTTCCATTCATTCTTCTCTGGAAACCAAGTTTTATGCTAATCTACGCCCGAATGGCTCAATGCAGAATTTAATCATAGGGTAAGGCAACAAAGAAACTGCTAATTTGCCCAGAGCTTTGGTTTGCTCTAATTCAGTGTCTTCTCAAACTCACAACTTTCATTTGTTGTGTAAAAGAGTAGAAGGGATAAGGAATGGTAAGCCCCAGTGAAGCATTCAAAGAGGGACCCGTGAAAGGCTTGGGGAAGCATCACAACAACAGTAATTTCTGAGTCCCAACAAGCATTTGTTATGGATTGGAACAGATTCAAGTCCTAGGTTGAGTAGATTCTCGAAGCTTTTGGTTCTCAAAATCTCCTTTATTCTAGCCAGGATCTTTGATAGAAGTAAACACAAGTTGTGTTCTCAATTGACCTGATACACTTCAGTGGACTTGAAGTGTAGTTTTCTTGGTGACAATACAGAAGTGATTTGTCACTGCTTTCTTTTTAGTTTTTTTTTTAAACTTCCCAGTCTAAATTACAACTCTGGATTTCCAAGAGGATTGTCCACCCAAGTAGTAACCTTGACTAATTGTGCTTAGGTTTATAGATAAGAACAGCCAGGTGCTGCCACCTAGCTGGGCATCCATGCTATATTATATATCTCATTGCCTTTCTTAGCCTTCAAATATCAGGGAATTCAGCTCTTGGAATTCTGAGCCAGAATAACGTTCAGAAATTTTGATCTGATGTCCAAGCAGCCGGAAAGAACCAACCTGAAAAAGTCTGATGAGTAGAAAGACACATTACAAGTACAGGTAGTCCTTGACTTACAACCACAATTGAGCCCAAAATTTCTGTTGCTAAGCGAGACAGTTGCTAAGTGAGCTTTGCCCCATTTTCTTGCCACTGTTGTTAAATGAAACATTGCAGTTGTTAAGTTAGTAACATGGTTGTTAAGTGAATCTGTCTTCCCCATTGACTTTGCTTGTCTGAAGGCCCAGAAGGTCAGAAGATGATCACATGACCCTGGGCCACAGCAACTGTTAGAGAGTGGGAACGACCACAGGAGACTGACTTCAGAACAGCTCTTTTTTATTAGCTCAACTCAAGACAACCAGCAAAGCACGGTCTGACAGCTAGCTCTTTTATAGAGGGCTGTCCGACACAACAACCAATAGCGTTTGAGCATTCAAACGCTGGACCTGAGTGAAAACATACAGTTCAGTTAAAGTTCAGCTGAAACATAGCAAATCAGGGTTCATTCAGAGTTCAGCTAAGCATAACAATTTAGAGTTCATTTAGAGGTCAGTCAGAACACAACAGCAACCATCCTAAATATGAAACAGTTGCCAAACATCCAAATTTTGATTACATTACCATGGGGATGCTGCAATAGTTGTAAGTGTGAAAAACAGTGATAAAGTTACTTTTTTCAGTGCTGTTGTAACTTCATTCACGAAATGAATGGCTGTAAGTTGATAGAAGTTCTGCTTCTATCTGTAGAAGCAGAAACAGGAATATTCGTAATAGTAATAAAAGGAAGAGGTGGAACCCAATTTCCTCCTTCCGCCATGCCTCATGAGGCTGAATCTACCATTTGACAAAAAATAATCTTGCTAATGATGACACACAAGAGATTATCTGTAGCTCAGTCTCTTTGCCCACGAGTTACCTCAACTTCTAATGGTTGGTAGGATTTATGAGTGGTTTTTGAAACTACAGGCCATTAGAATTGGAATTTTAGGAAAAGCAATAGCAATAGCAATAGCACTTAGACTTATATACCGCTTCATAGTGCTTTACAGCCCTCTCTAAGCGGTTTACAGACTCAGCATATTGCCCCCAACAATCTGGGTCCTCATTTTACCCACCTCGGAAGGATGGAAGGCTGAGTCAACCTTGAGCCTGGTGAAATTCGATCTGCCAAACTGCTGGCAGCCGGTGATCAGCAGAAGTAGCCTGCAGTACTGCACTCTAACCACTGCTCCACCGCGGCTCAAAGAAATATGTCCAGCAATTGCTTATAAATCGTGGTGTTGAGCTTGGAGCAAAGAAATCCAGATCTGAAGCTCTGGCATGGATCTTACTAGATAGTGTTGTCCTAGTCACTATCTCTTAAAGCCAACCTATCGTGTACATTTTTTTTGTGGCAAGAGAGAAACGAGGAGAGAGTTTGAGCTCCCTCCCCAAAAAAGATGGGATAGGAAATAATAATAAATCATAGCTGAAACTACAAGCTCAGGTAAGTTGAAAGCCAGTCAATCTATGTATTTGGCCCTGGTTCCTTTTATTCCAGTAGTGGAATAAAAGACTGAAATTGTTTCTTCCTTGACATATTTTTTTCTCCTGGTGAAAGTGGTGTTTCCCAGTCTCTTTTGAGACATAGTTCCTTGAGGGAAGAAAGAGTGTCACAAGTCAAAGCCGAGTGTCAATGAGGCTAGGACAAGGTATTCTTATCTTAAGTTCCATTCCATTTCCTTGGACAACAAAGGTGACCAACAAGCAAGTACTGGAGCGCATAACACCAGACATGTCACTGGAAAGCAAAATCACAAAACTGATATTTTGGCCATGTCATGTGGGGGAATTCACTGAAGAAAGCAATTATGTTTGGAAGAGTTAAGTTGTAAAAGGAAACCAGGTCACCAAAGAACATGGTGGCTGGACACCGTCAAAGTTGACACCAGTCAGAGCATAGAAAAACTCAAAGAAGTAGTGCAAGATTGGAAGACGTGGAGAGACCTGGCCCATAGAATCACCAAGAGTCGGACACGATTGAATGGATAACATCATCATCATCATCATCATCACCACCATTCCACTAAGTTGAAGTAGATTAAATACACTAAAACATAAAAGACTGGAAAGAAACCTTCAGAATCTACAGTATAAGCAACATTCCCTGCATTGCCAAAAACACACACAAAAAACAACCCACTTGGAAATGTGTCTTCTATTAAGGGTTTGGAAATATGCAGCTACAGAAAGTGACAGAGCACAACGCTTCTTAATCTGAATGGCATCTTCCATCATTTTTATATAGGGATCAGGTTCTGCCAAAAGCCCACTGAGGAAATGGATTGGACAAAAACAAGATAATCTTGTTTCTGTGTAAAAACAGCAGGTTCCATTAATAAAATACACAGCTAGTTTTACCGACCTCTGCTGTGCTGACAAGCAAAGGAGACTTCAAAAAGATGAATTTCTCCCAAAGATATAACCCAGCATTGTAGTAACCTATTGAAGACAGAAGGAGAGCTTATGCACACTAAATATACCAGCTGCTTAGAAAGCGATAAGAAACTTCTCCTATTACATTCAGAAAAGGACCGTTGCGTTCCAAACTGTGCAGTGCAATTTTGTCCTGCATGAACAGTCCTGAAGGAATACATGGGACTATTGAAAAATCTTGGTAAAATCCATTGTGTATATTATTAGCAACAATTTCACTAAACGTTTGGAGAGGAGGAGGGAGGAGGGAGGAGGGAGGAGGGAGGAAGAGAAGGAGAAGGAGGAGGAGGAGGAGGAGGAGGAGAAGGAAGAGAAGGAGAAGGAGAAGGAGAAGGAGAAGAAGAAGAAGAAGAAGAAGAAGAAGAAGAAGAAGAAGAAGAAGAAGAAGAAGAAGAAGAAGAAGAAGAAGAAGAAGAAGAAGAAGAAGAAGAAGAAGAAGAAGAAGAGGAGGAGGAGGAGGAGGAGGAGGAGGAGAAGGAGAAGGAGAAGGAGGAGGAGAAGAAGAAGAAGAAGAAGAAGAAGAAGAAGAAGAAGAAGAAGAAGAAGAAGAAGAAGAAGAAGAAGAAGAAGAAAGAACAAGAACTTTGTTAAATATATTATTCTCAGAATTTTGAGAATGCAGTTCAAATATATATCTTGGTGATACTTCTGAGTTAAGTTTTGTTAGAGATGCTGGGTAGACTACTGCTGATTTAGATTTAGTTATATGCCTGAAGCTTCCATGACTACTTCCCATTCTTTTTTTTTTTTTAAAGGTCTTGGAAAGAGTTTCCTGATGAGATTTGCCATTGACGTTTAGGTGAAACATGGAAAGTTTCTCTCTCTCTCTCTCTCTCTCTCTCTCTCTCTCACACACACACACACACACACACACACACACACACACACAAACCAAGCTCAGAGAGCACCAAGGACCCTATGGTTCAACCCTGAGCTACAAATGTTCTCTTCTATAAATACAGTATTTATTAAAGAGGTCTAATACAATTGTAGTAGCATGCTCCAAGAGTGAGTATTACTTTGTATCTTCAATGTAAATTTAACATAGAATGCAATCTAATCCAAATTTGGGTTCTTCTGTGAATTGGCTATATCTTAACTTCATGGGATATTCCAATTAGAGTAGACTTACAGTATTGATTGGGTTTACTATAGCTTAGAACTGCAATGATCAAGGCTGTGTATTCTCGGTTTAAAACCTAATAGTGATTCTTCATCTCTCAAAGTGATAGAATACATTCTACAATTCATAAGTAAATAAAACATTTGAAAACTTTAGTTTCCCTAACACCTTAGAACCCTTTTTTACATATTTGCATTTTATTCTTTTATCCTTTTTACTTGCCCTTTGTTTCTTTATACTTTCTTTAAAATGTGTACTTTTTTTTTTTTAAAGGACAGATTTATGAAATCCTTTGCACCCTTCACCCAAAGCATGAGATCAGGACCTTACTGGCCAAACTGGTCCTTTCTTCAATGCCACCAAATTTACTTTGCTACTTTCATAGGTTCCAGCTTGGCTACTTATTTAATTTATCATTTCAAGTGTCCAGATGATATTCTAATCAAAACACTATTTATAGAGCATTCTAATTAAGACAATGCTGAGATTTAAGACAGTGCAGGATATTGGTATTTGTAAGAGGGTCAGGATGTTAAAATCATTCTATACTGGTAGTACTGGTTACTGATACATTTCCAATAAAAATGGTTAGAATTGATAATTGCAAGCTCTAAACCAGTGATTCTTAAAATAGAATGCATGGAAGTTGGTCAGGTACGTTGCCACAACCCAACCAGGATTATGTTTCCCATCTCAACCTTCCTTTGTGCCTCAATGTTCACCTGGCCAGACCAGAACCAATGGTGGATTATTACTGGTTTGTAAAATTAGCTCATCGGTTCATTGAAGCGTACAAATTATAATACAGAAAGCAAATTCTACCGTTCAGAAAACTGACACCAGATTGAAACTGCAGCTACTGGTTGTGTGGGTGCACGTTCTCTGCTAACTGGAAAGGGCATTTTGCACAAGCAACTCAAAAAGAAAAAGAGAAAAGTGTTTTGGAAACAAGCATTTTCATTGGCCAGGTGATCCATTCAGCCCCAGATTTCCTCTGTAGGAGCGCTTGTCTTGAAGAACTATCTTCCAAGGAATATAATCTTCAATAGCAATAGCACTTAGACTTATATACTGCTTCACAGCCCTCTCTAAGCAGTTTACAGAGTCAGCCTATTTCCCCCAACAATCTGGGTCCTCATTTTACAGACCTCAAAAGGATGGAAGGCTGAGTCAACCTTGACCCGGTCAGGCTCGAACTGCTGGCAGTTGGCAGAGTCAGCCTGCAATACTGCATTCTAACCACTCTGCCACCACAGCTCTTGGTGAATATCAAGTGTCATATCCAACCTTGTGCTGCCTATTTCCTTATGCAAGCCCCCAAGTTTTCTGCGGCTTCAAAGAGCCAGCCCTTTGGAGCCAGCCCTTTGGTGACTCTTAGCCTTCCTCCAGTCCCTGCACAAAAAAGGTGGCACTTAAATAATATAATTTCTGTTAAAAATAGGTTATTAGTATTTATTTTATTTTCCTTCTGGAGTTCGAAGTGGAGTGTATGTTGGAATCTCCCTTCATTTTATTCCCCACAACAAAAAACCCCAAATGTCTGAGTGTGGTTCTCGGTCTTCCTGATCCTAATCCAACCTTTTAACCACTACACCACACTATCTCTTCAGCCTAATGTTGCTATTGCTGCTGTTGGTATTGCTGAATTTTAAAAATTAATTATAATGCAGTAGTACTTTTGCTTTTAATTACATTTCTATTTTGTTTACTGTCTTGAGTGGACTCCTTCCAGAAAAGCAGCTTATGAAATCAATATATGTGTGTCTGCATTATGCATTATTCATTTTGCAGAACTGTATATTCCAATAATACTTTTGGTCTGAATCAGGGGCCAGAAACTTTTTCTTTGGCTGATTTCTCTCCCCCCCTCCCCTCACTCCAAAATCTCATAGGTCATCAGCAACATCTTGTGTGACGTTTAATGGGATTTGAGAAGTCACGAGATTGGGCCAGGGGAAGTGGGGCTTAAGGATTTGCTGGACCTTCTAGCAGAAGATTCTTGCTTTGAACACCACAACAAAAAATCTCTGGAGGTATGCACGCACGCGCGCACACACACACACACACACACACACACACACACACAGAGGATGAAATTAGAATTACTCAATTTAAATCACAGATGACAACTGTCTTTGAAAAAAGAAAGAAAATACATTTTCATAGAAATCATTATATTCAAATATTAATAAAAAAACTAATGAAGTAGAATAGGGATGTCCTACGTGTGTGTGTGTGTGTGTGTGTGTGCGTGTGCGCCTTTGAAGGAGACAAGTAACAGAACTTCCCTTAATCTAAATCAAGGATCACAATGTATATAGTCAAATTATTTGGGCATGTTTGTATGCCTTCAAGTTAGTGTTGATTCCTGGAGATTGCGTGGACAAGTCCCTTTAGTTTTCTTGGCAACGTTTTTGGAAGTGGTTTGTCACTGTCTCCTTCCTAGGGCTAAGAGAAACTGGCCTAAGGTCACCAAGTTGTCTTCATGCCCAAGACAAGACCAGCACTCATGGTCTCCTGGTTTCCAGCCTGATCCCTTAACCAAAAGTGGTTCTTTCAATCTACTTGATATAATCCCTGAAGTTGGATTAGTGTAGTTTGGGGCATCAGGTTATAGAAGATTTTGCTTCTCACTTACAGTGTTTTGAGTATGTTAAACTGGAAGTCTATGAAGACTCTGAGTCATCCAGGTCATGGTTGTCCCAAAGGTGCTTTTTCAAGAGGCCACTGGACTTTCTTTGTTTTTCCTTGAAGATGTTTCACTTCTCATCCAAGAAGCTTCTTCAGTTCTGACGTCAGAGCTGAAGAAGCATCTTGGAGGAGAAACAACACGTCTTCAAGGAAAAACAAAGAAAGTCCAGTGGCCTCTTGAAAAAGCACCTTTGGGTTAAACTAGAGGAAAACTGACTAAGTGAAATATTATGCGGAAGTTCTTTAAAAGACCTGTAGTCGGATTTGTAGGTGTGAGCTTCAGGTCATCTCTGCAAGGTGAGAGAAATACAAGCCTGTAACAGGAAGACCAAAAAAAGAAAGAAAGAAAAAAAAGAAAGAAAGAAAGAAAGAAAGAAAGAAAGAAAGAAAGAAAGAAAGAAAGAAAGAAAGAAAGAAAGAAAACAACAACAGGAAGGCATATGGTATTACGTAGCCTGTCGGATGTGTAACTTTATGTTACATGCTTGATGGTTTTCCTGTCAAAACACTTTATGAGATTCATGCAGCATCAAAGCTGAGAAAATGCTGATTTATATATGAGCCCGTTTGCTGTTTTCTACTGTTCTTAAAGTTCTAGATTTCTAATGGTCAGTTCGACATCCTATTCTTTTATGCTGTGCTGGAGTTATAGTCGCCTCTTTCCTGAAATTCCTCTTTCTTCACTCAAATACACACATTGCAATGAAACATGTCTCTCCAATATCCTGTTACAATTCTAATGATCTAGGACCAAGGAAGGTAATCAATGCCTTCAAGTTTGCATGTTGTCCTCAGAGGTTGTTATAACCTCCTGAGCCTTCGGTCGATGAAGCTTCTCAAGCATCCAAGCAGAGTTGTCTGGAAATTGAGACATGGCAACTGGACTTCTTTTCTTTTTTTTGGTCTGAAACATTTTTCTGCTCATCCAAGCAGCTTCTTCAGTCTGGAGAGAGGGAGGCTACAGGCAGGTGCATCTAAAAATTACCCAGTCACTACAATTAATTCTATTTCTACTTGGAAACCACTTTTGGTCTTTGTGCTTGAAAGAAAATGAAACCTTGATTTTGGGTTTTGTTGATTAGATTTGTTTTTATAGAAGGTTTGTTTTTGTTTTTGTTGTTGATTAGGTTTGTTTTTATAGAAATGGCTAGTATATATTATTATGTAAAAGTAAAAAGTCGAGGTTATATTTTACTAATCTACTGTGCCAAAAGGAGTCGGAAGCCAATACTTTTCTTTTTCTTTTCCCCTTTATCCTACACTTTTTCCTCTTCCCCTTCTCCTCCTCTATTTTCACATTATTTTCATTTTTCTTTGTTTTTCTGTATTTTATACCAATAAAAAAATATCAACCGCAAATAAAAATTGCCCAGTTACTTTTATACACAAACTTTGGAACCACCCAAACATTCAAATATTTATCTCAAGTCCACAACAGGCCAATCATTTGAAAAAAATATATGCAAAGGGGTCAAGTGAAACGAAATTCCTACCAGGTTTTGGAGTAATCGACTTCCTGTCTGAAACTTTTTCCAAAAAAAGCAGTCTGACCAAAAATGAGTTCCCCAACTTTCCCACAAATTCTACCTGGCGTGGCGAGATGGGGTTTCCTAAATGACCTTTTGCAACCTTTGCAGCTGGACTAAGACACAGTGGTCTCCAATTATACCTAGAGACAATGCTTCGAAGAGCCAAGGTGGTGCAGTGGTTAGAGTGCAGCACTGCAGGCTACTTCAGCTGACTGCTAGCTGCAGTTCGGCGGTTCAAATCTCACCTGCTCAAGGTTGACTCAGCCTTCCATCCTTCCGAGGTGAGTAAAATGAGGACCCAGATTGTTGGGGGAAATATGCTGACTCTGTGAACCGCTTAGAGAGGGCTGTAAAGCACTGTAAAGCGGTATATAAATCTAAGTGCTATTGCTATTGCTATTGCTAATGCTGGCTGAATTTAGCTCTACAGCCCTAGCTTGGCCCCAAATTTGACCAGAGTCAGCTCATTTCCTGAATCTTATCTGGGTGCCCAAAGAAACCCATTAGCTTTGCAAGGGCAGGGAAACATGGAATGTTCATTATTGTAATTTTTGGCCCGGATAAGATGCTCATCAATTCTTCTGAGTTAGAACTTTTGAAGCTAAGAGACATATTCATTAACTGCGTGCACCAATCATGTATCATTCCAGTGCCTATAATGCTTGCACTTGGAATTCATTAAGCCTCTTTTTCTAAGTGATCAGGTTTCCTCCATTCTTAAACCCGGCCTCTCTGACAATTGCATAAGCTTCGGTGTCTTAATTCATACACATATGTCATTTTGAACATGTATTAAACATTTCAGAGTGCTCCCCCCCTCCCCAGCAGCATTGTAGTTTTCTCATTGTTCTTCAATCAACTCTTTTGACTCGCAAAAATGAACTTGGTAGAAATGGCTGACCCCACCGAATTACAACTCCTATTACTCTCCCCCAAGGAATATAATCCTAGAACTGTAAATTAGAAAGAGGTCATCCAGTCCAACCACCTCTTTGATGACAGATAAGCATCACTGACCTGGATAGATATCTGGTCTATCTCTCAAGTTTTCTGCACAGCAACATCATTATAGTAGAGGTTGTAAGAGAGTTGCAGCGTTACCCAGAACCTTGCACCCAAAAGCTAAGCTACCAGATCGGAATGACCACTAGATATCAGGAAAGAGATGAAGAACTCTAACTCTTTGATGGCATCTAGTGGTCACTTTTTAATTTTTTTGCAGCACATCTCTGGAAGTCCTAGCCAAGAAAGTCCTCAAGCTCGCCACTTCCGGTTGAAAATCCAGTCTAGTCTTGTCCTCTTTTCTTTTACCTGGTGCCTTCTTGATGTATTATCATCCTAATACATCATAATAATATAAGGGAAGACTTAGTGATCTGCACTGATTCCTTTAGGGAGCCTTGATGTATGAAAAACCTACAGAGCTCCTGCTCAATTGATCTAGGCTGTTAAGATAATTTCGGCACACTGTAGAAGTGTTTTCTTCTACGTAAATCACACAACTAATTGTATTAATGGATCTTCTCCAAATAACCTCACTTTTCTCTTGCTCTAAAAACCATCAGTTTTCACACAGCATGAACAAGTTAGGTAGAGCATACTCTATGAGTTTCAACGCTAAGTCATTTTCAGAGTCCCTCTACAGTGCCTATTACACACAATATATATTTTTTATCACTTTCTCTTTACATACAACCATATGTCCCAGTATCATTTTCTCTTTTTTCTGCATCTTTAAACTCATTACTTCTCAGTCATATCAATCAAGTGCAGACTGATACTGTACCTTAAGCCATTACATGAAACCATCATTTTGTTTTAATTGTAATTTGTTGAACAAACACCCAAAGAGAACGTACCAGGTTAAGAAAGGTACATTACATTAGTACAGGTATGAACCTGCCAAATGGCATCATGGTAAAATACTTTCATGTCTACAGCAGGGGTGTCCAACCTTGGCAATCTTAAGACTTGTGGACTTCAACTCCTAGAATTCCCCAGCCAGCCTGGGGAATTCTGGGAGTTGAAGTCTACCAGTCTTAAAGTTGCCAAACTTGGATACCTCTGATCTAGAGCAATGGTTCTTAATTTATGATCTAGGGACCACTATTAATGTGTGAAGACAATATAAGCGGTGTAGAAATAACCCCTGTCTATCTCTATAAAAAGGTAAAGGTAAAGGTTCCCCTCGCACATACGTGCTAGTCGTTCCCGACTCTAGGGGGCGGTGCTCATCTCCGTTTCTAAGCTGAAGAGCCAGTGCTGTCTGATGACGATTCCGTGGTCATGTGGCCGGCATGACTAAACGCCAAAGGCTCACAGAATGCTATTACCTTCCCACCAAGGTGGTCCCTATTTTTCTACTTGCATTTTTACATGCTTTCGAACTGCTAGGTTGGCAGAATCTGGGAGCTCACTCCATTATGCGGCGCTAGGGATTCGAACTGCCGAACTGCCGACCTTCTGATCGACAAACTCAGCGTCTTAGCCACCGTGTCCCATGTCTATCTCTATATATGCGTTTAAAAAACAAGCAAGGCAATGATCAAGGTTTCAGGTGAGGAAAGCAAAATCGTGTGATACTGAAAATTCTTGTCAGAGTTGGGCTATTTTATTTATTAATTTAATGGTCTTACAAACCTAATCAAGGCGGTGTATATCTCCACTCAGTTCTGCACTGACGATCCTGGGTTCAAAAGTTTGTAACAGTGAGGTAATGGCTTGCATATAGAAAAAGACTGAGAACCACTGATTGGGGGGAAAGGGTCAGACTAACTGGCAACCACGGTCAGGAATGCAGAAAGGGGTATAAAGTGCTAAATAACAGGGTGCACAAATTCTCTGTTGTCCTTGAGGTACTCAGTATTTTTTTTTCTGAAAGAAAAAAGTAGCAACCATAAAATAAAAATACATGGAATAGACAGGTTGGGAGAAAGTAGATCAGATCAAAAAACAACACACACACACACACACACACACACACACACACACACACACACACACACACACACAATAACCCAAAACCTTTAGGTTTAATTCTACAAATCTGAGGGCTAAGATAATAATGGCCTGTGTAAGTGAAGTGGTTTAGAATGGAATGAAAATTGAAAACATATAAAAACTAATGGTTTGTGAAAAAAGTTGGTACAACGTTTTCAGCTTGTGAATTACAGGGGCTTTTTGCTTCTGATAATGAGAACCAGTTGTATCCTAATGGTACTTCATTGATTTCTAATCCGTGACAGCTCCCATGCTTGTTTCAACCCGAGCTTCAAAACATGATAATCAGTTCACTGTATTAAAAAAAAAAAACTGGTCAGAAAAGAAAAAGAAATGGTCAGCCTTTTAAGGAAGCCTTTTAATTCAAATGACAAATACTTCGTGAATACTATATAAGCCACCCAACATGCAAAAAACCTGGGTGTCTGTGATAGACTAAGCAATCTATGGTAAATATTTAGGGCAAGAAGGGCGTAACAATGGCATATAGAGATAATTTGAAATTGTGGAAATGCATATATTTAGAGACTGTATGTGGGTCTATGCCTTTCCCAGATATTATTGATCTGAAAGATCACACAGTGGGAATGTTAGTACTCCCCAAATGTTGTCTTCACTACCACAAATTTTAGGATAATTGTGGATAGA
Organism: Thermophis baileyi; assembly: GCA_003457575.1. Taxonomy (NCBI): domain Eukaryota; kingdom Metazoa; phylum Chordata; class Lepidosauria; order Squamata; family Dipsadidae; genus Thermophis; species Thermophis baileyi. The sequence continues at coordinate 3,137,292 of QLTV01004403.1, forward strand.
TAGTCATAGGACTGGCTCACAGTCGGCCAAGCGCTAAGTAGAGTTTTGAACCGGGCTCTTATCAATTTTAGTGAACGATTTTGACCATTGTACCATACAGATTTTCTTTTCCCTGTTAGCTTTAAATTAGTAGAAGATAGGTAATTGCAAAGTTAATATGTGTATGCTTATAGTTAACAATTTTCACCTCCTGGCATATTATATATATATATATTTCTATCTATAGCGCTCTCTCGCTCTCTCGCTCTCTCTCCTCTCTCTCCCCCCTCTCTCAAATTGGTATTAACTTTTGGGGTGTCAGGTGTGAACAACCAGATCCACACCAGAGGTGGGTTTCAGCAGGTTCTGACCAGTTCTGGAGAACCGGTAGCGAAAATTTTGAGTAGTTCGGAGAACTGGTAGCGGAAATTTTGAGTAGTTCGGAGAACCGGTAAATACCACCTCTGACTGGACCCGCCCCCATCTATTCTCTGCCTCCCGAGTCCCAGCTGATCGGGAGGAAATGGGGATTTTGCAGTATCCTTCCCCTGGAGTGGGGTGGGAATTTTACAGTATCCTTCCCCTGCTACACCCACCAAGCCACACCCACAGAACCGGTAGTAAAAAATTTGAATCCCACCACACATGCAAGGTTCCAGCTGCCAACTTTATTATTTTCTGCCTATTACACAGGAATCTCTCCAGACTGTCAGTTTTTCCATGGGAACTACTAGAAAAGGCTCTAAGGCATGCCAGGGAGGCTCAGATTTAGCCCTCTTGTGTTTGTGTAGAGACTTTAAGTTAAATCTGTGCTTGAACTTCCCTCCCAAAAGAGATGGCTGCTCTCGAACATGGAGGGATTTGGGGGCCCAGAGAGTGCATCCAACTCTCAAAGGGAAAGTTGGATGTAATTTTAAGATTGCAGTTATGAACATCTGCTGTAGGGCAGCCTTTCTGAAGTCACAGTTGGCCATGGCCTTTCTGAAGTCACAACTGGACAAGTCTTTCCATTACTAAAGTTATTGGGTCTGAAGGCTGTTGATAATGGCAGTTTTATTTCAATAGCATTTGAGGACACAAAATCTCTGCTCCATCTCAAAAGAAGAAGGAAGGAAGGAAGGAAGGAAGGAAGGAAGGAAGGAAGGAAGGAAGGAAGGAAGGAAGGAAGGAAGGAAAAATAGATTTTTCTCCAAAAAGGTGAGCAATGCTTGAAAAGCCAAGTTCCTGAAAGTATTGACCAACTGTTATCACAACACTTTTCTCTCTTAATCACAAGTTACAAATGCACAAACTACACCTAACAGAACTGATGCAAAGCATCCAAATGATGAATAGCTCTCCATTTGCATAATTCTTCACTGAATGTCATTCTTCCCTCCTGCAGGCAGCACTTATTTGATGAAACACAAAATCCTTTAAAAGTGTGTTCCATCCTAAACCAATTTGTCAAGTTGGAGAGTATGCACGTGTGTGAGCCCATGTGCTTTGAACATCCAGAAAACATTAAAGAAATTAAGGTAATAGGTACATAATTCAATTAATTATTCATATCTTCTAAATCTCTATTTCTGATATATAACAAAAAAGATTAAATATCCACTCAAAGGATTAAGCCAAAAAAAAAAAAAAAAGCCAAGCAACAGCAATGCATCTAGATTACCTTGCGGTGCAAATTGAAAAAAAAAAGTTAATTAATCTAAAGTTTTGCTTAAAACAAATCAGATATTCATTCATGCTCAACTTGAAACCCTGAAGAGGCGTTTCGAAGATGTTTTATTTCAGACGTATACCAAAATTGGATATGGAAAAATGGGAAAAAGTTGATAGACGCAGGCTCTCTCCCCAATTATTGTACCAAAGGACATATCCAGACAAAACTTAGCTAAATTCGCATCAGTTACATTTCATCCTACTTCGTCTTTATTAAGCAAGCACTGTAGGATTTACCTGGAAATCATGAACAAGACTTGATGGTCAGCTTGAATTTTCCTCTTTAAAAACTATGCCTACCTCACTTAGTAGGAAAAGAACCTGTCAGATGATTTTCCTTTTTTGGGGGGTGGAAAATAAAAACTAGACCTTTTTGTGGATGTCCAGAAGCCTGTCTGGCAATATCCACAAAATATTAAGTATCTCCCAGGTTGTCCTCTAGGAGTGATGATGTGGGATAGTGGTTAAGGTGCTGGAAAATAATTGGAATCAGCCAAATTCAAGTCGGCCTTCAACTATGGAAGCTCATTGGGTGATTTTGGGCCAGTGACCTTCAATCAGCCTGATTGGAGGAGAAGAAAAATGAAGTGCTGTCTATGCTGGGTTGAGCTTTTGCAGGAAAGGCAGGATATAAATTTGAAACATAAGACATATACCCTGTTTCCCCCCAAATAAGACATCCCCTGATAATAAGCCCAATCGGGCTTTTGAGTGCATGGCAATAAGGCCAAGCGCTTATTTCAGGGTTCAAAAAAAATATAAGACAGGGTCTTATTTTCGGGGAAACACGGTATCACAGAAGTATGGATTAATAACAAAGGATAAGACACATTGCTGTGGTCCTTCATCTGTTCGCATTGCCTTGAATAAGGTTCTTTTTTCCATATTTACTCATGTTGAAAAAGCCAAGGAAGGAAGGAACTTAGGAAGGATGATGGCCAGCAGAGATTAGTAACTGGAAACTTGATGGAAACTGAAATACTAAGCATCTTTTTACAAAATACAGAATAACAGGATTGGAAGGAATCTCGGAGGTCTCCTAGCTCAACTCCCTGCCCAAGCAAGAGACTCTATACCATTTAGACAAATGGCTGTCCATTCTCTTCTTAAGAACTTCCAGTGATGGAGCACCAGCAAGCTGTTCCACTGATTAATTGTTCTCGCTATCTTTTCTCTTGAAAATAATGGTATTTAGAATTCTATTATCAGTTGAGGGATGTATACCCAGCCCTTTTAAAAACAGGCCCTAGGACTCGAATATTCTTCACACATAGATCCAGAACAACAAATGGAACTGCAACCACAATTCTAGTGGTTTCAGAATATCATTTAATCCACATCTTGTCTGGTTCACAGACATTAGAGAAAAGAAAAGAACACATGTTTTTGTCAAGCTGTTCAGTTGGTGATTATGTGAATGTTACCAATCGTAAATTTTAGCCGCATGGATGGTCTTATGTTTTTTTTTTTTTTCATTGTTGTAAGCTGCCTTGAATCAGCACAAGCAGAAATGCAGAGTATAATTTCAAAAATAAAAATCCATCTCAAAGCTGATTGATCTGATTTACGCACATCAAAATACAAATGTTGTTTCAATCCGGCTGTGAAGTGTCCGAAAGACACCCTAATGTCAACTTGCAAAGATTTCAAGTTGCCACTGACAATTCTCCGAAGACTGAAATGCAGGGTTTGGCTTTAAATGGCTAAGGGTTCCTATGATATTTTATTCATTTCCTTGATTTGATTTATATCCCACTTTCATTTTGTACAACTGAAGGCTCTCTCTCCCTCCCTCTCCCTCTCCCTCCCTCTCCTTCTCTCTCCCTCCCTCTTTCTCCCCCTCTCTCCCTCCCCTGTAAGTTAATGTATATTCTAGGATCTTTACAAATATGTAGAAAATTTATTTTTCTACCCATACATACTTTTTTTCCAGCATGTTCCCTTTCACAAATGAATCTGCAAATGAGACAGGACATATTAATGTGTGTCCAATTCGGTCTGATTAGAAGAGTCATGTTGAAATTCCAGAATTTTAGCTTGCATTTATCTATTCTCGACCAGTAAGTAGCTACATCTGAACCTCTTTTCTAATTTCCCACAATGCCTTATATCTATCTATCTATCTATCTATCTATCTATCTATCTATCTATCTATCTATCTATCTATCTATCTATCTATCTATCTATCTATCTATCTATCTATCTCTATCATCTCTATCTATCTATCTATCTATCTATCTATCTATCTATCTATCTATCTATCTATCTATCTATCTATCTATCTATCTATCTATCTATCTATCTATGGTTCTGGGGGGAGAAAATTTAATCCCCTCAGAACGGATCCGCAATTTGGGTGTCCTCCTAGACTCACAGCTAAGATGAGATCAACACCTGACAGCTGTGGCTAGGGGGACTTTTGCACAGGTTCGCCTTGTGCACCAACTGCGGCCCTATTTGGATCAGGAGGCTCTGCTCACAGTCACTCATGCCCTTATCACCTCACGACTTGACTATTGCAATGCGCTCTACATGGGGCTACCCTTAAAAAGTGTCCGGGGACTACAGTTAGTCCAGAATGCAGCTGCGCGAGCAGCTGTGGGTGTGCCAAGGTACACCCACACGAGTTCCATCCTTCGCGAGCTGCACTGGCTGCCGATTGTGCTCCGGGCACAATTCAAGGTGTTGGTTATGACCTTTAAAGCCCTATATGGCTCAGGACCAGGTTATCTTCGAGACTGCCTTCTGCCACATAGCTCCCAGCAACCGGTAAGATCCCACAGGGTTGGGCTCCTCCGGGTCCCGTCAGCTAAACAGTGCCGGCTGGCGGGCCTGCAGGGGAGGGCCTTCTCTGTGGCTGCCCCGGCCCTCTGGAACCAGTTACCTCCTGAGATCCGGACTACCCCCACCCTGT
>QLTV01004403.1:3170720-3181600 GCA_003457575.1 Thermophis baileyi
AGAAATCATATCCCATCCCACAATGGTTGAGGGCCTTTGTTAGATTCAAAAATCGCCAGTCAGCCAAGCCTGTGTGTTATTCCCTCCCCTGAAGTTTAGACCTTACACTTAAGGTCCCCGTTGAAAAACAAAAAGGAGAAGATGACTTTGGAGCCTCTCTTCATCGTCTTTGCTGGCAGTAAAGTCACCCAGGAAGAGAAATCCAGCCAAGAGCTCAGAAGGGGCACCATGATCTTTACTGGTTCCCAGTGGACTTTCACTAGAGAGAATTAGAAAGTGCTTTGAACAAACAGCACTGAAAGGAAACGCAGGCACATACACACAGCCCCTCAGACACAACTTCCCTTGCCCTTCCAGTGACCAAGAGGGAGTATTTCTTTCTACTTTTTCCACATTACAATAATGGCTTTGAGGCTCTTGAAGAGAGAAGCGCTAGCAGTCCGACAAATGGTGCATGACCAACCGAAGACCTGCTCTTTTGTTACAACAAGTCCTTCCCTGCCTGCTTTTCCTTGCCATTAACTGCGATGAAATGAGTTTTGCCCCCCTTTTTGATTCCAGTTCCCCCCCCTTGCACTTATGCACAGGTGATTTCATGAAGACATTTTCCCACCCACCTTCCTGCCCCGCCTAACCCAGCTTGGACTCTCCCGTAGCAGCGCACAGGAGAAAGCAGAGCCACTTCAGCGCAGTCTTTCTCTGCCCCCTGCCTCTTTTGGAAAGGGAGGGGGCAAAAAAAAAATCTGATCTCGCAGATAACAAGGCGGCTCACGTTATATTCATTTGATAAGTGGCTGCACACTGGAGTCATAATTTTTATTGCTCTTTTGCCACTGAACATGCAGCTTCTTATATATATATATATATATATTCTTAAATATATTTATTTTTAAAAAGCAACAATTGCTAAAAAAATGGTGCTGCTTTTTAAACCTTAAAAGCAGTATAATGCAACACCATAATTTGTTAGAAGATGATGGAGGAGGAGGAGGAGGAGGAGAAGGGGAAGAGGAGGAAGAAGAAGAAGAAGAGGAGGAGGAGGAAGAGGAAGCAGAAGCAGCAGAAGAAACAGCAAGAGCAGAAGAAGCAGAAGCAGAGGAGGAGGAGGAGATGAAGATGAAGATGAAGAGGAGGAGAAGGAGGAGGGAGGAGGAGAAGGAGGAGGAGAAGGAGAAGGAGAAGGAGAAGGAGAAGGAGGAGGAGGAGGAGGAGGAGGAGGAGGAGGAGAAGAAGAAGAAGAAGAAGAAGAAGAAGAAGAAGAAGAAGAAGAAGAAGAAGAAGAAGAAGAAGAAGAATTACACCTGAGATTTATTGCACTGTTTGCAAATATTGGTATTGGTAGCATGCATTAGACCTTTCAGGGAACCTACTGCGTGCATTAGTGTTTGATTAACTTTTCTCAAAGAGCGAACTTGAATCTGATGTGTAACTATTTCTGTTCTCCATAAACAACTGCATCAAGGCAGACAGAACCATCACCCTTGAATGCAGACAGATGATTCAGCACCGCAAAGTAGAAGCTGTTTCCTCACATGTCGGAAGTTGTGTAGCAGCAAAACTGGAGCCATGGGGGGAGGAGGAAGAGAAGGAGGAGGAGAGGCGGTGGAGGAGGAAAAGGGAACCGAAGTAAAATACTGGGGAAACGTTGCGTTTTGCAAACCCTGTGCGACATGCATTAACAAAACGCATACAGAGTGTGCACAACCCCTCATGCATATAAGCTCCGGAGCATAAGGAGGTTAAATATTAGCTTGAGACATTGGTAGAAACCGCAGCTGCCTCCCCCCCCCGCGCCTTACCCAAAATCCCTGTGGCACGAGCACAAAGAGACAAGCACCCAAGCACAAAGAACAGGCAACTTCTGGCTGAAAATGAGCTGTCCACGCTGGGTCTGGGCCTCGGTTTGAGCTGCCCTACACCTGGGCTTGCAGCTGATAAGGCTGTAATAGCCCTCCTTTGAGGACAGGGACTTTGGTGGGCTGATTACTCATTTATCACACGTGGCAGCCCTGCTGAGCTATAATTACTCTTCCCTTATCCTCCTGCACTGTCATGTCCAAGAGGAGAAACCGTACAGCAGCTCTGGCTAATGACACATTACCTCCCTTGACAAGCACTTGAAGCTTTTTATTGTAAATATTCAAGATACAAAAATCTGAGATTTCCTCCTTCATCCCAAACCTCCTCCCTCCCTCCCCCCCCAGCTTTTTAATTATAAAAAGCAATTTTCAGGGCCTTCTCCCCCCCCCAGTCCCTCCACCGTCTCCCAAACAGTCCAAGTTTGGTGTCCTCCCCCCAACCCAACACAGTTTTCCTTTTTCTTTCTCCCCCCCCCCTGCAAACAAACTGATTTCCTCCTTTGTCTGCTTTCTTTGCTCATTGCCACGAGTTTGCTCCGGTATCTTGGGGAAATTATCAAATGTAATGTGAGGGTAAAATGGGTCCTTTTCAATGGGGCGGCACTTTCTCTCTCGCTCTCTCGGTTGCTGCAAAATGGGACTTGGATGCTCTCCCCCCCACCCCACCCCGCCTGCAAATCCAAAAGGCAAAGGAAAGTTTGCATTTATATGACAAAATTACAAGCCCGGGAGGGGGTGGCGGTGGAAAGTGATGGTGGAGTTGTGGTGGAGGGGGGGCTGGGGGGGTGAAACCAGCCATCATAGCTATGAACTATCTCACAGTTGGACAAGTAAGGTGTTTTCAGAAAATTTTCAGAAACCGAGTTTCTTTCTTGCTGAGGGGGAGAAACCCGGCGGAATCAAATATATACAATGGATTTTGCATGGTCTCATTGTAAAGCCGTTCTTATTATCTCTGGGACATGAAGTGTCAAAAAATAAGCAAGTTGGAGAGTTACAGTTTTTTGCCAGTTTTCTGTACTTATTAGGAAAGGGTTCATTGTCCATGGAAAGAGGTGCCGTGTTGAACAGTTGTCCCGACTTTGCTTACAGCCAGTTTTCAAAGGCTTCAAATGCCTTCAGAGAGGGACAGAGATCACCCCAGTGGTGAAATCCAATTTTTTTTACTACTGGTTCTGTGGGCGTGGCTTGGTGGGTGGGGTGTGGCTTGGTGGGCGTGGCAGGGGAAGGATACTGCAAAATCTCCATTCCCACCCCATTCCAGGGGAAGGATATTGCAAAATCTCCATTCCCACCCTACTCTGGGGCCAGCCAGAGATCGTATTTGCCGGTTCTCCGAACTACTCAAAATTTCCACTTCCGGTTCATTGAGCCGCAGTGGCGCAGTGGTTAGAGTGCAGTACTGCAGGCTACTTCTGCTGATCACCAGCTGCCAGCAGTTTGGCAGATCGAATCTCACCAGGCTCAAGGTTGACTCAGCCTTCCATCCTTCCGAGGTGGGTAAAATGAGGACCCAGATTGTTGGGGGCAATATGCTGACTCTGTAAACCGCTTAGAGAGGGCTGTAAAGCACTATGAAGCGGTATATAAGTCTAAGTGCTATTGCTATTGCTATTTTCCAGAACCTGTCAGAACCTGCTGGATTTCACCCCTGGATCACCCCTAAGACTTTAAATGTGTCCCTCTATCAGGATAACTTCTGCACACCAGTGTCCTCCCAGAGAGGGAGTCCCAGAGAGGGATTAGCAGCTGATGACCAGGAATTCAGTAATGTAATGCAGGATGATGTGAACAACACCTTCTCACTGATAAACATAATGAATTAAGTAAAGCACCTTGGCATGAGCAACTGGAAGGCAGAGCAGTCCAACCAAAAGTCTCATGGATCTATCCAGACTGACACAAGGATACAAGAGGCACTTTCTATTTTAACTCTGGTTTTGTGTCTGTGTTGGTGTGCATGCACATCTCTGATTTAGACTTGAGTCCTGGTGAAAGCCTGGATAAACTACACGAAAGTGGAACATGAAGTTTCCAATAGGCTTTTAAACACAAATTCACAGTGTAGGTTTTATAAACATCTTCATGGTTTGGTGCCTAGTTGTCTCTATTCCAGTCCCACTAGATACAGCAGATGAAGAAATCAACTCCACCAGAAGGCCAAAACTACTTTTATTGAAATGGGTTATAATATACTTAATCTTGCAAATCTGGTTGTGTTGCCCGTAACCTCCTCCTTCTTATAGTTCAGTAAATTAGGGAAGTGTTTGAACCAATTCTGAACACTGGTCATGGACTTAAGATAACGTTTTTCCCCTTGTCACTTTGGTAATGAAGCTTGTACATTTTTATCAAGGTCACCTTCCTTATTTTCAATTTGTTCTAGGTAACGTTGCCCTATCTCCTTTATTTGTTCCAAGTAGTAGTATCCCTATGTCAGATATGAGGAAGATGCAGTCAATATTACTCTGAGTATGCTCCAGTGTCATGGAGGGCAGTTACAACTGAGCTGTTCTGCAGGATTTTAATGGACGAGGAGCATATAGCAATAGCAATAGCACTTAGACTTATATACCGCTTTACAGTGCTTTACAGCACTCTCTAAGCGGTTCACAGAGTCAGCATATTGCCCCCAACAATCTGGGTCCTCATTTTACCCACCTCGGAAGGATGGAAGGCTGAGTCAACCTTGAGCCGGTGAGATTTGAACCGCTGAACTGCTGAACAGTCAGCTGAAGTAGCCTGCAGTACTGCACTCTAACCACTGCGCCACCTCGGCTCTCTATAACAGAGTAACAGCATTGGAAGGGACTTTGGAGGTCTTCTAGTTCAACCCCTGCTCAAGCACTCTATACCATTTCAGACAAATGGCTGGCCAGTCTCTTCTTAAAAGCCTCCAAGGATGGAGCACCCACAACTTCTGATGGCAAGCCGTTGCACTGGTTATTTTTTCTCACTACTAGTAAATTTCTCCTTAGAGAAATATTGCTCCCTTGTTTTTATGGTACTTTTGTAAACTGCCATACGTCCTTGTGGAATTGCCAGTGTAAAAACCCTACAAACAAATACAATACCTACCTACTCAATAACCCAATATGGAACCTCTGAAGACTGTGAAATTTCTCCCATTGCTCACAAGATAACGATTTGGTGAAGGATTACCTTTAGAAACCTTTCAGAAGAGTTTTAAACAATGGAAAGCAAGATTCTGAATTGTGCATGGATTCTCCCTGGGTGTACTTTGCCTGCTATTGCAGAAGTTCAGTTCAAATGAAGGTTCCCATGCATGGGCTACAGCAGGGGTGGGTTCTAACTTACCTCGCTGCCGGTTCGCTTCCTCCTGCGCCGCATGGGCACGCGTGCACGCTTTGCGTGCGCGCACATGCGCAGTGCCAAAAAATAAAAAAGCCCCCCCCAAAAAAGCCCAAAACAAGATGGTGACGCATGCACAGTGCCGGAAACTCGACTTCTGCGCATGTGCAGAATTTTTTTTTAAAAAAAATAAAACACCCCCCCCCCCCCAAAAAATAATTCCAAAAAAAAGATGGCGCCCACGGACCGGCACCGACCAAACCGGCTCCGTGATGTCACTGTGACATCACCACCAGGTCGCTACCAATTCGGGCAAACCGGTCCGAACCGGGAGGAACCCACCTCTGGGCTACAGATATAGACCCACATATTAGTACATTGTGCCTGAACATTTGCTCAGGTTTGCAATGTCTGAACCAGAAGCAGCTCTCCCTGTAACATAATGTGCCATGTTTTGGGGAAGTCCACTAAAAACAGAGGAGCTTTATTCAGTTTTATGGGTATGTCTGCTTTTCCTTTTTGGCACAGCTGAAAAAAAAAGTGTAGCAGGTGGGCTTTAAAAATGATATCCTTTTCAGAAAGAAAAGTGTGGAAAGGAGAAGCAAATAATAATAATAATAATAATCCTGGACTCTTTAAAATATTAACAGTCTTGCTGAAGTGGGAATTAAACTCTAGCTTTTTCTGCCTGCTTCTGTCAGAAAGCTACAGAGCATAGAATTGCAAGTGTACAGCTAACCATATAATTGATAACTCCCCAGTCTATTCACTGTGGGAATCTGTCAGTTAAAGTGTAAAGATGCAGACACACACGCTATGAAAATGAACTTATATAAGTCTTCCTGTGAACTGAATGCAGCCAACATTTTGATGTTTAATTGGCTAGGTCCAGTTTACCAGCGCAGGGATGTATTCTAGCAATGGCATCCTGCAGCTGGCTCTTCCTGACAGATCTATTTAGTGGGGGGGGGGGAGAGAAAGAAAAACACCATGTGCCCCACTCTTTTTCCCTCTTCAAGGTAATTGCTCAAAATCATGCCTCTGAAGTTCGAGTCAATCCATCTTTGCTTATTCGTTTTTGCAAGCAGGCAGGCTGGTCTATTTGGAAGCAAATGGAAAATTTCTAGAACAGAGCACAGAGCAGTTCCTATGATGCAGGGGGAATCTATAGAGCTGGATGGCTTCCCTTGGAAGACACCACTATAATTTGGACTTTTGAGGTAGCAAAGGATTTGGCAAGGAAGGCCTTGTCTTGCTCAGAGTTGCATGGGGACCTCTTGGTTAAGAACACATTCTGTTTGATTGCAGTTATTTCGACTCAATCAGGAATTGGCTGGGTAAGTTACTGCAAGACCTTTTCCAAGAGTTTCTGCTACTTGGTTTGAAATATGAGCAAAATGACAACAACAGCCATCCAGAGTTGTTGGAAAGATCATTTGGGATAAGCCGCAGTGGCACAGTAGTTAGATTGGAATACTGCAGGCTACTTCTGCTGAGTGCTGGCTGCCTGCAATTTGGCAGTTCAAATATCACCAGGCTCAAGGTTGACTCAGCCTTCCCTCCTTCCGAGTTTGGTAAATTTAAATGAGGACCCAGATTGTTGGGGGCAATAGGCTGACTCTGTAAACTGCTTATATATATCCCACATCAATCTGTAGAGACTGAAGCAAGGCAAGAAAACATCTAAGTCAGTGTAAATTGTAGCAGAGTGAATTTAGTCCATACAAAGATTGTTTGACCAGAGTATTGAAGGCTGGAGTAGATCATACCAATTTTACATCATCTTCCCTGACTTCTAGGCATACTTTAGAGTCCTCCTCCACCACATCCACCTTCTCCTCTCTGAAAGATTGCATGCTCCCATAAGAACCCTACCCAGTAACATCTTGGGGCATCTACTAAGTGAGCAATGGAGAACGAAATGTTTTGAGAGCCGAGGTGGCGCAGTGGTTAGAGTGCAGCACTGCAGGCTACTTCAGCTGACTGCTAGCTGCAGTTCGGTGGTTCAAATCTCACCAGGCTCAAGGTTGACTCAGCCTTCCATCCTTCCGAGGTGGGTAAAATGAGGACCCAGATTGTTGGGGGCAATATGCTAACTCTGTTAACCGCTTAGAGAGGGCTGTGAAGCACTGTAAAGCGGTATATAAGTCTAAGTGCTCTTGCTATTGGTGATGCTCCTAGAATGCATTCCAGTCAAAACTCAAACAGATTACCTCTCTATGTCTTTTCCCTATGAATCAGAAGACAGCTATTTTGAAGAGCATTTAATGCACATGTTTTAGCTCACTTTCTGTTATTGTGCAACCTCATCACTTCCTCTCACTGCTGATTGCATTGTGATTTAATGAACTGCTTTGAATCATTATGATGATATTGTACTCTTCCCCCCCCCCCTATATGCTATCAGCTAGTCCAGATACAAAAGAATATGGAACAACAGCAACAACAACAACACGTTAATATGGGGGAAAAACATCTTCTTCTGCTATGCACACGGAATGTGGGAGCCAATATTTGGATCTAACTTACCTATTCAGCATGGAAGCAACCATCGGTCTATCAAGACTCCAAATGAGCACCTCACTTAATGGAGGTTATGTAGTAATTTTAGTAACAAAATTAACCTATGATAAAATCATACAATTGAAAAAAGGTGTATTGAGACTATCAAGACCAACCACACACCCAAGACAGCAATCCAATTAAACCATTCTCAATAGGTCAAGAACAACTGGTTTCTTGGTTGATAATTGCTCTTCTAAATCTCTGGTTCTATAACTGAACTGTTCTTACCATTTCAATTTTTTTGCTCCTAACATTCAACCAGAATCCATCTTCTTGTAACTAAACTCATTCTTCCAGGACTGGAAAAAAAACAACCAAGCTTTGACCTCCTTCTGCGTGCCATCCTTGCAGGTACTTAAGAAGCCTATCATATCTCCCCTCAGAGGTCATTTCTCCTGGTTAAATATACCTACATTTCCTCCATGTAATCTTTTAAGTGTTGGTTTTCACTCTCCTCATCTCCTCATCATTCTGCTTCTTCACATCTATTCCAATTTCTCAGAAACCGTCTTGAAATATGCTACCCTAAACTGGGAAAATATATGGAATGGGGAAGAAAAGGCTTAAGCCCTATCCTGACAAGATAAGGTGACTACTTCTCTTTTGCTATGCATTGATAATGATCGATAATTAGCAATAGCAATAGCAATAGCACTTAGACTTACATACCGCTTTACAGTGCTTTACAGCCCTCTCTAAGCGGTTCACAGAGTCAGCCTATTGCCCCCAACAATCTGGGTCCTCATTTTACCCACCTTGGAAGGATGGAAGGCTGAGTCAACCTTGAGCCGGTGAGATTTGAACCGCTGAACTGCTGAACAGTCAGCTGAAGTAGCCTGCAGTACTGCACTCTAACCACTGCGCCACCTCGGCTCTTATGGTTGCTTATGGTTACATGTTTGTATGTTGTGGCTTGAAGGCTGTTTAAATCAAATGAAGCGGCATAAAAATAATTCCAAATAGTAAAATGGAGCTATAACTTCTTGCGATTTGGAAACTGTACTTCTACTGATGCCACCTAAATATTGCTATCACTGGAGGTTGATATGCCTAAGTCTTCAGATCTGCCTGGATCACCTGTGGACGGATTGATGGATCTGCAGATTTCCTTTCTAACCATTTCAAATTGCTTTGAAAGCTGTTAGAGATCATCTGTTCCAGATTCAATAAAAAGTGAAAAACAGGAAAAAGGTTTGCTTTAAAATTACAGGAATATAATTTACATGTTGAAAATAGAGTGGGTGTTTTATTTGCTTAAGATGCAAGTGTAATTTCATGTTGACTAATTCTGTTTAATGGATTTTAAATTCTCTCTGAAGCATTTATTTCAAGCAAACAACTATCTGGTAAATTTATTGTATTTAACCAATTATTTGAATTTAATTTGATGTTAGCACCGCTGTTACGGAACAGTAGCATAAAACAAAATCTGATTAACAAAAAAATTAATATTGAGTGGCAGAGAAGGAGAAATGAGCTTTGCTATCTTTATCGACTCAAACAAATTTAGAAATGTCTATGAAAATTGCTATGGTTTTAACAAGCAAACAAGCTGTACAAGGATAAAGAGCAAATAATTCAGAATGATTTTCAACTAATTGGAACTCGGTGGGGAACAGATAAAATCGGTAGGAATACTGAGAAAAACAATTTGAATTTCATAGAGAGGAATCTATTTCTATCTTTTTGAAGATCTGGTAACCTCAAAATTTGTAGTTAGGGTTCAGTTGGAAAATGGAATGGGATAAATTATATTTATGTTTTATATAAGCACTTAGATATCCTTCTAACTATTCTTATGTGGCATAAATGCCTATGGAGGTCCATTCTGTTAATAACTCAGAAGGTAATTGAATTTTAATTAATGCAGAGAGATAGAACTCGTTCCGAAATAAGCATACAATAATGTAATCACTGTTTTTGTCTTTTTCCTTGAAAAACAATGTAGAATGACGTTACTATAGACCCTAAAGGTATGTGGAAGTGGCATATGAAATTGCTTCATCTGTTGTTAGATATCAGGCCACGAGACCTATTTCATCTCCTACAACTGATAGCATCTCAAAAGATGGACATCTTTGCCAGCTTGACCACCTACAGTGTATAATAATTTAAATGAAGTGCCCCAAAGTCTGAATTTAAACATACTTCTGAGCATATCCTAATTAGCAAGCCACAAAATGTCCACAAAAATGCAAGTCAAACCTATAAATTATTGCTAACTTTTCAGAAAGATTTGCTGAAGTCTTGTCCTTAATGTGCTCATTTCCAAAATGCAAGGAAGCTTCTTAATGGTAGATCATCCAGAACAATACCATTTTCTCCCTCTGCTCTTTCAGTATGTTCCAGAATTCTCCTCTCTCATTCTATATAAGACATTTAAGGCGTGTAGAAGGTTACTCTCAACTGGAAAGATCCCAGTATCTAATTAGACTAGAAAACAGTGAATCCATTAATTGAGAAACCTCCTCAAAGGGCCCTGGGTTAAGAGAAGAACATTCTCCAAAACTTATTTTACCTTACGAAACTTTTCTCCAACTTTGGAAGGACAATTCTGTTCCCACGACTTCTGACTATCTTCAGGCTTCTCCAGTAAGTCCTGGCACATCAGGATTTCTGATCTATCTGCATCAGATAGCTGAGAGTTTGCCTTTCCTAACATGACAGATTTTTTCTTTCTTTCTTTTTGCTAGCTTCTATGATGTACTTTTAAATGTTTGTATCTTGCCTCGAGTTGCTTTCTGATTAGGTATCTTATTTATCTATCTATCTATCTGTACAGCCACCCATCACACCACAAGTGACTCTTATGAATCAATAAAAGAAAATATGAGAGGAGGCCGGAGGGAGATAACCATTCATCTCCAAATCTTTCTGTGCCGCATTCTCTATTTTCTGCACAACCGTAGATGGCTAGAGCCGTATTTAAATGCCAGCTATTTTGCATCATACTTCACTTCCAGCTCCTAGCTTTGGAAAAAAAAAAATCTTGGCCACAGTTATTCCCAGGAGAGGAAAGAAAGCAGAGTGAGAGGTTGGGAGGTGAGAGAGAAGCAGCTTACAATTTCTCAAGTTTATCCAGAGACACACTCTGAATATTTTCGGAAAGTGCCTTTCATACCATTGAGAAGGTTATTTCTCTAG
>QLTV01004403.1:3181664-3197437 GCA_003457575.1 Thermophis baileyi
AGGCTGCTATTTCTAGAACAAGCCCCGTCTATCTTTATTGCCTTTCCAGCATGTCTTCCCAACTTCATCCTCAAGAGAATAGAAATACCCCAATTGTAAGCCTGACAACCCCAATTTCTACAAAGTAGCTTAATTACTCATTATGAGATTCCATCAATAGAAGCTCCGGTCTGTGATTTTGTAATAAATGCCGCTATCTTTTGTTGAATGTTTCACTGCTTCACCAAAGGGGGATGTGGCCGTGATTTCCACATTTTTTTTTCCAAAAAGAAAACAACGGAAAGATTTTAATGGAGAAAATCTAACATCATTAACAACACTGACAGTTTTTTGATCCCAGAGCAAACAGAAGCGGAGACCATCGAGCACAGACGACAAAACAACCATAATTATAAAAGACTAATGAGACTTGTGACAAAATGTTGCAACCTGGATGCTCTGAACAAAGTCCCAGTTGACCATGATCCCCAAAAACGTCAACTGCCTGTTCTTTGATGACCAATCAATTTTCGTTGTGATGTTTTGTGGTCTCATTTTGATTTTATAGGGATTTTTCAGAGGAGAGAGCCTGGTTCAACATCAACCAAGGCACAAGATAGTGTGCTTTATATATATATATATATATATATATATATATATATATAAATTTAGCCACTAATCTGGAAGTGAAATTGTTTGTTTTAACAATAGTTATTAAACAAATCATAGAAGCCTGGTTCCCTAATCATATTAAATCATAAGCCATCGATTTTATATTGACAAAGAATGATGTAGGGATGTAAGGAGAAGATATGTGGCAGCTGTTAGAAAAACATCTGCTTAGCTCAGAGAGACAGGAGATGGTGAGGAAGAAACTCAACCCTCTTGACTCTCTTAAGAAAGGAGAACTTGTCAGATTTTCAAAATTCCCTCATTATACCCTATAACAACACAATAGAGTAGTGAATATAGTGTCTGTTTCTTCACCTGGTCCATCTCAAAGGATTGAAAGATGCATTCACACATCAAAATTAGATATCATGGCTTAGCTAAATTCAATTTATGGTTTGCTGAACAAACAATGACCTAGTGTTCTATTTGAACCAAGCCACATGTAGTCCTTTGAGGTAGACCACACTAGGAAACCAAAGTTATGAATACAAATACTTCTTTTATTGGAAGGTTACCTTTGACAGAATCTCGCAAGTCTGAAAGTATCTCCCTCCTCTTTGCCTTCTTCTACAAAAGAACCAGGTTGGGTCAAGTCTGAGATGCTTTCTCAAATTACATTCTAGCTTTGGGCTTAGATTTCTCTTATCTGATCACTGTTGGGGCTCTTCCTTCTGTTCCTCAAGATTATTCTCACATATCCAACACAACATTCTAAACAGCTGCAAAATTTGAGGGTGATCAACTTTTTTTTGTTTACCAATGTCTTACTTATTCTTGACATCCATTATTTGTGTTCAATATTATAGGAAGCAAATAAACGTATGCTGTAACATGGAGGGAAAAATAATTGTAGGCGTACTTCCCACATGATACTATAATATTTTAGGTTAGTGGTGTGAACCTAGTCAATATCCATTATTTCAACAAACTACGTTTTAAGCAAACCATTAATTAATATGCAACGCTAATCTCTATAGCCCCATCTACTGATCTGGAAGAAATTCACTCAGTAGCCTTCGTGGCTATTAAAACAACTGCCAGAGCTAACATCAAATTTTCCATCAGTCTTAAAGTAGCTACACAATTCTAATTAGATCCTTATTAATCCCATTAATTAAAACTAATGCAAATTAATAAATAAAACATAGGTTTTTCCAATCTTGCAATTCTGGAACCCTGCAGTTAAATCTGACAATCATTCATTCCAAAAATCTTAATACATGAGCTTCCAAAAAAAAAAAAAAAAACCGGAGCAAGAAAAATTATGCAATGTTGCTTACTTGATATTTGTTCATAGACACTGAAATGGAATCCTGAAACCCAGAGTGAAGCTAAACACAGTATGATACATGTTGAAAATCTCTTTTTATGGCATTCACAATTTAATCTGAATAGTACACTTAGAGACAAACCAATTACAGTCAATTCCCCTTAGAAATTCCAATTACAGAAAATCCAAAGCATTTTAATGACAAAATCCTTTAAGGATTTAGGAGGTTGAGAGATTATGCCAAGAAAGAAGATCTCTCTCTTACTGTTCATTGGCCTTTATTTTAGCATCACTGTCATAATTTTCCAAGTTCTGCAATTGGTTTTAGTCCATATGGGGGAAGGAGAATAGAATAGAATAGAATAGAATAGAATAGAATAGAATAGAATAGAATAGAGACTTTTGCTTGTCAGAAGGTTGCAAAGGGAGATCACATGACCCCGGGACACTGCAACTGTCATAAATACATGTTAGTTGCCAAACATCCAAATTTTGATCATGTGACCATGGGTTTGCTACAAAGTTGTAAGTGTGGAAAATAGTCATAAGTCACTTTTTTTCAGTGCTGTTGTTATCTAATCTGATTGCTAAAATGGATAGGATAGGATAGGATAGGATAGGATAGGATAGGATAGGATAGGATAGGATAGGATAGGATAGAATGGGGGAGGGGAGGGGGAGGGGAGGGAAGGAAAGAGATCTAATCTGAATGCTAAAATGTAGGGGGAAAACTATGCTGTGTTACAAATAACCACATTACACGGAGTCAAAAAAATCAAGATAATAACAACAACCATGAAATCAAAGCCCTAGAACCTTCTTATGGCTAAAGCTTGACTTTTTTGACTTCCTGCAATGTGACTACAGTATTTATAACAACCCATAGTTTTTCCCTTGGTTTCAGCAATCCACATCCACAGGGAATGGAAATATTCCATTTTTACTTGATGCCAATTTTTAAATTATTTCAATTTATATAGCTGCCCATCTTAAGTATGTGATTTTGGATGACTCAGAAACAATGAAAAACAGTATAAAAACACCACAACTATATAGAAAAAACCAACTGTGTTTTTTTAGCCACTTTCCCCTTTAACAGTACCCATTCTACTTTATCTGGGAAAAAATATCCTGTTTTGTCTGCCAATGTTATATAGAGAAACAGAATGCTTCTCTCCTTCCTGATCACTGGATGTCAGAATCTGCAAAACTTCAAAACATGACAGCCTAAATTGAATGAGATCTGGGAGTCCTGTAACAACAGCCTTTGGGTAATAAATATAGTCCTCAGCTCTGGGAAGAATCTTGAGGTCCGTGATGGGATCAAAACAAATAGACAAATGTATTACTATAGCACTTAAAATCTTTGGAAATAGAACATCTCTTTGGCAACTACAATGAAGTCTGAAAATGAGACCATCATTCCATTTCTCCAGCTTACAGAGTTACACATTGTGCATTTAATATTTGGGAGACACATGCTGTAGATCAGTATTTCTCAACTGCAGTGGGTTTAAGCTGTGTCGATGTCAACTCCCAGAATTCTCCAGCCAATATGCTGGGAGTTGTGAATTCTGGGGGTTGAAGTCCACGCAGCTTAAATTCATGAGGTTGAGAAACACTGATCTGGGTAATATCACATTCAGCAAAATTAGCACAAATCCATTCTGATGTGATCAAATAAGGCAACTAAGAAGTCTTACCATACCAGGGCTGTAGCTTCTGACATCTTTCTTCTATCACCGTCACATCCCACTAGTTCAAATGTTGCTATTCTAGATTTTTATCCCATTTTTTAAAAAATTTGGTAAATCCAACTCAAATTGGTCAACTCAACTGAATATACGTATCAATGTGAATGCACTTCGGCTAGAGAGAACCCTTGTTATTGTCAGCTTGTTTAAATTCATATATTGTAGGAGAAGGATAGGCAGAGCTTGGAGATGGAGTTAAGAAAGGAACCAGCCTAGAGTTGTTACGTTCCCACAAACAGTCTAATCCCTCTTGAATTCTATCAACAATTTAGTGCTGATTGTTAGTTGACTAGATTCTTGTGTATAGCCAATAAATTAGCTTAACATGATTCTTTGCGCCTGGCATATATTAATGGTAGGAATCAGGAATCAACTCTTGTAATTAAAAAGATGCTCTGGCCAGAGACAGTGTTAAGATCCAGTCTGCATGGATAACATTTCTAACTGCACCTGTTTGTGTAAAAACAATCCATGGTATGTGTCTTCACATTCTCCACTTAAGAAAGAGAATTTGCTTCTAATTCTCTTTATCCTTACACTGCTTCTAATATCACTTCAACCTGTTTGTTTTTCTGCATGCAACTCATTCCAGTACTTTTTTATAAGATGTTTTGTCTTCTTTTACAACATGCAACCATACTACCTACAAACTGAATGGGAAACTTGAATAGAGATGTGTTAAGTGAACAAATGCATGTGGAGAAGCTTTTAAACTTCTCTTTCACTGCTATTTTTCAACATTTCTGAACACAATGGGAATACATAGCTGAGGATGAACAAACTTGATAGTTTTGGTTTCTCTTAAGTTTTATTTTGGTGCTAGCTGAACCCGGCCACGCGTTGCTGTGGCTCAGTCTGGTGATGACCCGTGTTGTAATTTTGTTCAGGACACAATTCTACATCGAACGAAGCAGCAGCAGATCGATTTGGTGATGACATTCCCAACTGATTGAGAACTTTGTTCACGATTTCTAAGCAGAAATCTTCAATCATTATCAATGCTTCGTTGTGAAATGCATATTCATATTTGAATTTTCCTTGTGTATTCGACGGGACATATCTTCAGCCATGTGCGATTTATATTGGAAATGTGGAAATCGTAAATGGATCGTAAATCAGAAACATTGAAATGGAATCGTAACATATTTAGTATAGTGTGTGTTGCTTTTACGTCCAACAGATGGCGCTGTTTTTTCATAAAAAACATGTTGTTACCTGTCACAGGTGTGACATCTATATAATATAGGTATATAAAAACACGCGCGTATTCGAATACAACGTTGTGTCAAAATTTCAAAGCAATCGGTGAAGAACTTTCGGAGATTTAAGATTTTGAACAAACGAACATTTACATTTTTATTTATATAGATTATTGAAGAATGTAGAACCAACACAACCCTCTTATTAGGAGGTGTAAATATATTTCAGTGCTCTGATTCCAGGTCACATTTGTTTTTTCTGAACCGTATTAATCAGAAGAGTGCATAAAACCTCCAGGACATTTAATCCATGTTTTGGCAGAGACTGCCAGCAGACATTCGTTAACTTTCACCTACAAGTTTAAAAGAATTGCTCAGTCTAGTTGTATGGAATATGCTGCTTCCTAAGAAATCCAATTTAGAGCTGAATAATTTCTATTTGCCAGAGATATCCTATAGAAAACATTTTATAGGTCTTGGCAAATAGCTGAAGGTATTTCCTTAAGAGAGAAAACAAGCTATGAGCCAGATGCTCAACCCCTCTTTCCATCCCCTCTCAAAATGTGGAATTATTTGATTCACATTATTGAAATGCTAGGGTAAACGAGTCAGTTGGATTGAGATGGGCGGCTACAGAAACTGAATGAATGAATGAATGAATGAATGAATGAATGAATGAATGAATGAATGAATGAATGAATGAATGAGCAAAGCAAATATTTCAGTGTTGGACATGGCTGGAAGATCTAGAATCAAATGTCTATTTGACCAAGAAACTTACTGGATGAATGTTAGACCACACCTTGTTAGACCAAGTCAAAATCCATCTTTTAGTTTCTCATTGTTTCTTTATGCCCCAAGCAGAATACAGGTAGTCTTCAATTTACAACAGTTCATTTAGTGACTGTTCAAAGTTACAACGGCACTGAAAATAGTGACTTATGACCATTTTCACACTTATGACCATTGCAGCATCCCAATGGTCACGTGATTTACATTCAGATGCTTGACAGCTGACTCATACTTATGACGGTTGCAGTGTTCAGGAGTCATTTTGCGACCTTCTGACAAGCAAAGTCCAATGGAGAAGCCAGATTCACTTAACAACCATGTTACTAATTTAACAACTGCAGTGATTCACGTAACAAATGTGGCAAGAAAAGTCGTAAAATGGGACAAATTCACTTCACAAATTTTTCACTTAACAACATAATTTTTGGGCTCAATTGTGGTCTTAAGTTGAGGACTACCTGTACAGAATAAGAGAGTTGGAAGGAACTTCCCCCCCGAGATCCGTACTACCCCCACCTTACTGGCTTTCCGTAAAGCCGTTAAGACCTGGCTTTTCCGGCAGGCCTGGGGCCAATAATTGACTGATTGGCCCATGTATTTGTGTGAATGTTTTATTTTAATATTGATGTATTTTTAAATTGTTTTTTTTTATATATGTTTCTATTGTTGTCATTTTTTTTATATACTGTGAGCCGCCCAAAGTCCTTTGGGAGTTGGGTGGCATACAAATTTTTGCAAAATAAATAAATAAAATAAATAAAATTAAAAAGGGGCCTTGGAGGTCTTCTAGTCCACCCCCTGCTCAAATAGGGGACCTTATACCATTTCAGACAAGTGGCTGTCCAGTCTCTTCTTAAAAGCCTCCAGTCATCCTATGCAAAGCAGAACTTCTGGGAACTCAAAAGGACATTTTCTTGCTGTAATAGCACACTGTCAAAATAATTTTGCAACTCTACCAAAAGAAACCCACCACAGTACAAATAAATTATTCCAGAGACCTAAAATATTTCAAAACTGCCAATTAAAGATGGTACCACATGAACTATAACCATTTTACTGTAAGTACGTTCTTTTTTCTCTTTTTTCTCTTTCCACCCCACCCCCCAGTTACACTAGTTAATAATGCAGTGAATTTGCAGTAACAAAGTAAATGTTATTTTGATGACATTGCCTGATTAAATTAAAGATGACATTAAAAGGACCATTTCAATAAAGAAGAGAAACCTCAAAAAGCGACTGTGGTTGAATGTTAAGTCAGCTAGAGTCAAGTTTTATTTCTTTAAGCAAAACGATCACATTTATGTACTGACTGTTGAGTGCTTGGGATAAAGGCCAGATAACATTCACATGTGGATGCACACACAACCATACACATTTTAAGTGAGTAGGAAAGAAAGAAAATAAAAAAGTAAAATTCCTTGTTTATATCTATCCATGTATGTGTGTAAAGGGGATAGGGTTTTAAATAATCTGAAATAGTCACCAGTATAACAACAGCAGCAACAACAGCAACTGAAGAACTACTCTGGTAATATAAAATGAATAGTATATATGAGCAGGGAAGGGATTTTTTTTTAAATATCTCTGATATAAATTGTGTTTATATAAGAGAAAGAAAGAGATGAAATAAAGTCACCTTAGAAAGGTTTTCTTTGCACATTTTTGTTCACATTAGACCGGACTGTTTAGAGAAGAAAATCCTCCCTTTTTCCAAAGCACCTGAAGGCAGGAAAAAGAAGCAATGTATGGAAACCAAACAAGGAGAAGAATTAACCTAGAACCAGGGAGAAATTTCCTGATAGTTAGAGCAATTAGTCAGTGGAATGACTTGCCTCCAGAAGTTGTGGAGGTTTTTAAGAAGAGATTGGGCAGACGTTTGTCTGGCATCATAAGGTATCCTGCTTGACCAGAGAGGTGGACTAGAAGATCTCAAGGTCCCTTCCATCTCTATTATTCTATTATTCTACTATTCTATTATTCTTAGTAACCAGACAGGTTTTCTCCAGGTTGATCTGTCCCTAACCTGGTCTTCTAACTCTTCCCTCAGTGCCCCCATCACTGCTGTAACTGAGTCCATCCACTTTGCTGCTGGCCATCCTCTCGTCCTCTTTCTTTCCATCATTCCCAGCACCGAAGCCTTCTTTAGAGAGCTATGCCTATCTGATCTACCAGGAACAATTAATTCTGAAGAAGGGTCTCTTAGCCTTTATAAAGTCAGATGGGCCAAGATTAATCTTAGCTGATCAGGAGCTATTTACACTAAGTGAACAAGGCCTCCACCCTCATTTGGTCTGAAATAAAACTTTGAAGTTATCCTTTTATGGTTTTTAAAGTAGTGACAAAAACCAAAATAAAACACAAAGATAAAAATACATATTTTATCCAAGGAAAATGAGACAGGAAAGCATCTGAAATTGTCAATTTAATTTTGCTTTTCCAAAACTCATCATCAACCATAGTAACTGCAGTTGTCTCTGTCTGCCCCTGTCCGTTCCCATGCTGATAAAATATACAGGGAAACCTTGCTTTAATGTTCTAATTAGGGGGAAGGGGTTAACAAAAGTCCAATTGAAGCGTCCATCAACTTGGGACCTTTATACTGTTTGTGTCAGGACATGGTGACATAAATTAAGGCAAACGGCACAGCTTCATCTGGGTAGTGACGTCATCACCCCAACCTCCTTGCCCTTCCTGAAGACCCAGGCTAGATTAATGTCTTCTAGATTTCTAGTTCCTGAGGTCTGCCATGCAGGAAAAAGAATCCAAAAGTTGAAAAGATAACATTATTGTGTGGACATAAAATGCAAGATGCATGAATAAGGAAAAAATAAATGAAAGATGAAATGAATCAACCAGAATGGATAAAAATCGATGATTTAAAAAATAATAATCAGATTTTTAAAATTTAAATCGGATTTTTTTAAAATTTAAATCAGATATTTTTTATTTTTATGAAATTTATTTTAATAAAATGCTTTTGGAGTAAAAATCTATCTAAAGATAGTTTTCTATTGAAGATACATTAATAATTTAGTTTATTCAGCATGAAATGGAGCTTAGTTATGTAGCATGAGGCTGCATATTCTGCAATATTAGGACTGTCGGTGAGTCAACAGCAGGTCAGAGGAGGAGCCGCTGCGGGACAGAGATGACAGTTGCTCTTTAAAAATTATGATTTAAATCGAGTTGATTTAAATCAAGCCTTTTTACTAGTGTTTTAAATCATGATTTAAATCGTGATTTAAATAAACTTGATTTAAATCAAATCCACCCTGGAATCAACTATACATTGACATCTTATGCACAACATGTAGTTCTCAACTTACAACAGTTCGTTTAGTGACTGTTTGAAGTTACAACATCACTAAAAAGTGGCTTATGACCATTTTTCACACTTACAATTCTTACAATGTACATCATCCCTATCAGGGATTAAATCCAGCAGGTTCTAACAGGTTCTGGAGAATCGGTAGGGGAAATTTTGAGTAGTTCGGAGAATCAGCAAATACCACCTCTGGCTGGCCCCAGAGTGGGGTGGGAATGGAGATTTTGCAATATCTTTCCCCCAGGAGTGGGGAGGGAATGGAGATTTTGCAGTATCCTTCCCCTGGAGTGGGGAGGGAATGGGGATTTTGCAATATCCTTCCCCCAGGAGTGGGGAGGGAATGGAGATTTTGCAATATCCTTCCCCCAGGAGTGGTGTGGGAATGGAAATTTTGCAATATCCCTTCCCCTGGAGCGGGGTGGGAATGGAGATTTTGCAGTATCCTTCCCCTGCCACGCCCACCAAGCCACACCCACCAAGCCACACCACTCCCACCAAGCCACGCCCACAGAACCGGTAGTAAAAAAAATTGGATTTCACCACTGATCCCTATGGTCATGAAATCCAAATTCAGATGCTTGGCAACTGGTTCATATTGGACACTCGTATGTCCCAAGGTCATGTGATCACCTTTTGCGACCTTCTGACAAGTAAAGTCAATTTATTTAATAAATAAATAAATAAATAAATAAATAAATGGGGAAGCTAGATTCCCTTAACAACCACGTTGCTAACTGAACAAGTGCAGTGATTCACAACTGTGGCAAGAAAGGTCATAAAATGGGGCAAAACTCACTCAACAAATGTCTCACTTAACAACAGAAATGTTGGGCTCAATTTTTGGGCTCAGTAAGTTGAGGACTACCTGTACCAAATTTAAGTGGAGTGGAGTTGGACATTTTCAGTCAGAAGATTGTACTTTTACTACTTGGAACACGGAAACAAAAAAAAAAAAAAGCTTGTTGCTTTCACGATCAGGAATGACAAAATAAAGTACTTTGAAGCAATGCAGTCAGAGACCAAATCGTATCGATTAGGCTTTGTGAACAACCATTTGGTATGACAGTTATTCAAGTTTGCACTCCAAACATTGACATAGAAGAGGAGATTGATACGTTTCCTGATTAAATTTCAAACTGATGTCACCACCCCTCCCCAGTAGTGGGTTCTAAAAACCCGTTGCTACCGGTCCGTGCACGTGCGACACTTCTGTGCATGTGCAGAAGCATCCCGGGTGGGTGGGCGGAACCTCCCAACGCCACCACTACCGGTTCACAGAACCGGGCCGAACCAGGAGCAACCCACCGCTGCCCCTCCCCCAGGTATTAGGATTCAGGATGTCAGGCCAATGTACATGTATCTATTCTGAGAACTCTGTCAATATTGGTTTTCCTATATGGTGCCTTGGCTTTCCTTTGAATGTGCTTATTTTAACTTTGTGTGGTCATGGGGGTTCCTTTCCTATTGGGGTGTTGTTGTTTTTTTAACGTGGTTGCTAGCCACCCACAGTTACATAGACCTTTACATTTTCTCAATAAGTACCGGCAATAGTGGGTTTCACTTACCTTCGCTACCGGTTCGGAACTGTGAACGCGCTCGCGCGCACTCGCAAACCTTCTGCGCATGCGCAGATCGTCTGTGATGACGTCTGGGCGGGTGGGCGGAGCCTCCCGCCGCTACCGGTTCTCCCAAACCGGGGCGAACCGGTAGCAACCCATCACTGGAATGACCTAAAGTCAGTGGAATTTGGTCCAATGAATGCAAACCCATTGCAATGAGGTCCGGTAAATTGAAATTTAACTGAAACTTATTCTACTACCCGCTCTCTCTAACAACAAACAAGTAGCTGATTATAACAAACAAATACATAAAATAAAGTCCAGGATCTGACTATATTCTCAGGACAGTGTTGTAGACTAGGGTAACACTTATTTAATAAACATAGGATGGTCTTAATCTTGCCTATGGATTTTGAGGATTTTAAAAAATGTTTTAAAAGTGATGTCTGTGAATGAATAAGAAGCCTTTAATATGCAGTAAAGTATGTAACGTCATTATTCATCATCATTCCAATATTTTCCCCATCTTTTGCTGTTTTTTAAAAATCTGTTTGAATGTTGCAAGCTGTCTGCATCTCTCCTTCTTTTCCTCCCTCCCTCCCTCCAATGGTAAAATTCATACTAGGCTCTCTTTTCCATTTCCTGCAACAGGGATAACCCCTTCTATCCTGTAGGATCTAGAAACTGTTGTGAATTTGGGATCCACTGCTTGGAACATAATTGGAGGAGAAAATGTGACGATTTTAAATACACATTGCCTCTGAAAAGTCACCCAAGAGTAGATCTTACTCCCTAGAGGATGACAAGTAGATACTCTTGACGTTATCTCCCAAAGGAGTCATACACCTTGTGTGCCCTCTAGAGAGAAAGTTAAGAAGAGGTTTAGAGAGGAGGGTTATAATGACAGAAATGTGTTCATCTGTGAAATTAAAAGTAATACAGCATGACATACAACGTTACGTGTTGAGGTTCATCAAAAGCCATAATTAGGCTACATTAAACTACTAACACCACCACAGCCAAATTGCAAAGATTATATCCAGAAAGCCTCAACAACAACTCTGGAATGTCTTGTTAGCAACTCCAAGAATTGCAAATGACTGGTACCCAGGTAGGTTCATGCGTTCTCTTGATAAGTAGTAAAATATTGAACCTGTTTAAGAATTCTGTCAAAACTCGTGAACTCCTTTGTACAGATAAATCGTGCTTATTCGGTTTAGGGTAAAGCTCAGGGTTCATAAAGGTCTGTGAGATTAAGGCTGCAAAGTGATTAGAACTCTCAGAAACATTGAACAAACCTTATTCGCACAGGGCAGTGGATAAAATATTTGGAATCGAAGGGATTTCCAATTTTCTCTGGATAATACATATAAATGCCTCCGGGGGGGGGGGGATACATGAATGAGAGTTCAATTAATTTTCAATATAATTGAAACATTACGGTACTGATGTGTAACACCTGTTAAGAGACATCTGAACTTAATCTGTGTTAAGTAAAGTTTTTGAACCTAGCTCAGCTGGTGACTTCATGGACATGTCCACAAAATTTAACTGACATCAGTATATAGTTTGTCACTACCTATTTTATTCACACCTCCTTCCCTGTGTAATCTATAGGTCTGATGTTGCTTACAGCTCTCCTGCAAATGCCATTCAGCCCTCATCCTTTATTATTTATTTATTATTTTTATTTTACTTGTTTATTTGTATCTTGCCTTTTGTCAAATTCAAAGCGCGCTTTTGCTGTTGCAACCATTATCGCTTCTCAGCTTGCCAACAAACCAGGGGGGAGGGAAGGGGGAGATTAAATGTACGCTCCAAACATCAAGAAGACAAGCCATGAGAGCCAAGGACACTTTGGCAGGTGTTTGCCAAAACCAAATACTTTTTCTCATAACAATACAATGACATTCAATTGGACAATGTGACCTGCACTAATAGGGGGAGGGAGAATCCTATACTTTAATTATGTTTGCATGGGAATTAGCTGGATCTGGTTTTGCCCTCATCAGTGCCGAAATAATGTACTCAATAAAGTTTTGCATTAAGAGATTGGATCGTCTCGACTGGGCCTGCTTTGGTTGGCTTCGTCAGTTGGAACTTTGACACCTTTATTGTTTTTACAAATAACTCAAAGTGGTGAACATATCCAACCAGCTTCCTCCTATTTTCCCCACAATGACAACCCTGTAAGGTGTGTTGGGCTGAGAAAGAGTGATTGGCCCAAAGTCACCAAGCTGGCTTTCATTGATAAGATGGAAGTAGAACTCATGTTCCTCCACTTTCTAGCCTGATGCCTTAATCACTAGATCAAAGTGGCTCTTACCTAGCTTCTGAGTCCACACAATGTTAATCAGGTGCCTCCACCACCAAAGACAAGATCCTCTATGTGACAGAACAAAGTGGTAGCTCTAATACCAGGAAAGGAGTGGAAATCAACAGAGCTGGTAAATTTCTAGGGTATAGTCCAGGGGTGGGTTCCTACTTACCTCGCTGCTGGTTCGCTCCCTCCCGCGCCTTGTGCGCGTGCCTCATGGGCGCACACACCCCTCGTGTGCACGCGCATGTGCAGTAGGAAAAAATCCCCCAAAAATCCCCCCAAAATAAAAAAAGCCCCAAAAAAGATGGTGACTGCATGCACAGTAATTCGAATTAAAAAAAAAAAGATGGCGGCCCCCACGGATTGGCACCGACCAATCTGGTTCGGTGACGTCATTGTGACGTCACCAGCGGGCCGCTACCGGTTCGGGAGAACCGGTCCAAACCGGGAGGAACCCACCCCTGGTATAGTCCCATTGCTATCTTATGCAATTACGACAATGTGTCTGACTGTGCACTATGTACAATTTATTTCCCACCTTTATTATTTTTATAAAGAACTCAAAGTGGCAAACATATTCAACACACCTTCCTCCTCTTCCTCAACTCGCCTTCCCCCTCCTATTTTCCCAACAGCAAAAACCCTGTGAGGTGGGTTGGGCTGAGAGAGAGTCAATGGCCCAAAATCACCCAACTGGCTTTCATGGCTAAGGCAGAACTAGAACTCACGGTTTCCCACTTTCTAGCTTGGTGCCTTAACTACTAGATCAAACTGGCTCTAACTTTCACTGACATGTATCTGCAACAATGCCCTATGACCATAATCAAAATCACTACCATACCAACCCTAGATTTGAGGTTTTTCCTTTCATTTATATTTTTAAATTTAATTTAAATTTAAATTGATGAACAATTAGCAATACAATCTAGTATATATAGAGGCAAAATGCATGCAATCTTATTTGGTTATTGTAAATCCTACGACTGGATAGCAACAATTATTATGCCTCTATCATACATAAATAATAACTTTCAATAAATTTCTATGTTATCACAATGTTGTATATTATACTATACAATATTGGGGAGGGTGTTGTTCAATTTTTCCATTACAACAATTTTCCAGCATATTTGTCATCATATGGAAATACTTAAATCCTTCTCTGTTTTCCAAGACCTTGCCACTAGTTGTTTGTCTGCAATCAATAAGAAAACTACCAATTCTTTATATTTCAAAGAATTAGTAACAAAACTTGGTAAAGCCAATATAGAATCCAATTGGCCTGAATTATAACTTGTCCTCCATCACATTTTGCGAAGGCTGCATGCCACATTTTTTATTCAAGGACTGTGCATAGTGGGGCTCCAAAACGTGGTTTCCAGATTTATCTTATTAAATCTCCCCTTCCTCCCCCCCCCCCGCAAGTCTGCTAAAAATATTTAACACTTGGATAGGAGATGAGTGTGGGAAACCAGACTGATATGGACTGGATAGTCTGAAGACTTCCTAAAAGCCATGTCCATATTACAGGTAGTCCTCGACTTACAACCGCAATTGAGCCTAAAATTTCTTTTGCTAAGTGAAACATTTATTAAGTGAATTTTGCCCCATTTTACGACCTTTCTTGCCACAGCTGTTAAGTGAATCACTACAGTTGTTAAGTTGGTAACGTGGTTGTTAAGTGAATCTGGCTTCCCCATTCAGTTTGCTTGTCAGAAGGCTGCAAAAGGTGATTTACGTGACCCCGGGACAGTGCAACCGTCATAAGTGTGAATCAGTTGCCAAGTGTCTGAATTTTGATCATGTGACTATGGGGATGCTGCAATGGTTATAAGTGTAAAAAATGATTATAAGTCAGTGACATTGAACAGTCACTAAACAAACTGTTGTAAGTGAGGACTACCTTACTGTTGGGACAAATACATGGTTGGGTCCATATAATCATCAGGAATCCAACTTAACCCTTTTACTTTTCTGTACTGGCTACTACAGATTGCCTACTTCTGCAGCACTACCACTGAAAATGCCTCGGACAATCTTTTGTGTCCATTCAATTGCTTTTGTCCCTTGGAAAATGTTTAATTTAGCTTCTCCCACCTTGCTTGGTGAAGGAAAACTTAGCTCTCTGCCCCCTCTTTTGAGACCCGGTGAAAGACGCTCTTTCTGAACCTATGAAGGTTCAGCTTTTAAGAGCACATACTGCAGATATTAAAATGCAGGAAGCAATGTTGATAGCGGAGGAGTGCAATCCTGGTTAGGGGAATATAATATTCTTTCATTTTTTCGGAATGTTCCTTGATGGGATGGTTTAAACAGAATAACTCTCTCTCTCTCTCTCTCTGTGTGTGTGTGTGTGTGTGTGTGTGTGTGTGTGTCTTTGTGTCTGTGCGCGCGTTTTGCACCAACTGTTGCAAATTTCCCAAACCAAGTGTACTCTCCTTTGACTTAGGGATTGCTTCCATGCCACACTGCTCGGTGTGCTTTTAAACGTACCCAGTCTTATAGATCTTAAATGGCTTTCCTGTTCAAACTCTGGGGGAAAGGAAAAGTGTTATAAATAGCAGCAGGGCGCAACATCATTCTTTACCGTACTCAGGAGGCTAAGCAAAAGGGGCAGAGCAA
Source organism: Thermophis baileyi (assembly GCA_003457575.1). Classification (NCBI taxonomy): domain Eukaryota; kingdom Metazoa; phylum Chordata; class Lepidosauria; order Squamata; family Dipsadidae; genus Thermophis; species Thermophis baileyi. The sequence goes on from QLTV01004403.1 coordinate 3,197,157, forward strand.
TTATGCTATTGAACAAGGCGAGGCATTGCCCACCGGCTTCCTTATGATAGGAGAGCTTTATCTGATCTCAGCACCGAGCGGTTGGGCCCCTGGTAGACTCCCAGAGGCCAGTGTGAGCGCAGGGAAGTCTTTCTCAACCAAGTTGTCCAAACATTCTGAACAACTAGTGAAGCATTCTGGGAAATAAAGTCCTATATACTTAGAGGGCATTATGCTGAATAAGGCTTGTGTGTGTGTGTGTGTGTGTGTGTGTGTGTGTGTGTGTGTGTGTGTGTGTGTGT
>QLTV01004403.1:3198195-3255602 GCA_003457575.1 Thermophis baileyi
GAACGGCAGGGAGAGAGAGAGGGAGAGAGAGAGGGAGAGAGAGAGAGAGAGAGATGGAGAAAGAGAGAGACAGAGAGAGAGGGAGATGGAGAGAGACAGGGAGAGAGGAGGGGAGCACAGATAAGCTATAAGCTGCCTACAGTTGCCTCTGGCAAGATGAGCGTCATACAAGTTTTATAAATAAGAAATTAAATAAGAGCTAAGTTCGAATAAAACCCCCCTGCAATTCTTCCATTCTCTCATTAAAACCAACATACTTCAGCAAATGCATTTATTCAAACCCATGTGTTTAAAAGATTTCTCAGTGGCACCCTATCAAATGAAAGACAGGGAAACAGGGAAGAGAAGGTGGGATCCTCCCTTTGGCTAGTGTCATCCATGTTAATGGTATATGGGGAAGAAAATGAAACCCGGGCAGAAATTCCTTGCATGGTCGTAAGAAACACAGGCAATCAAAGGGCAATTTGTTTCAGCAATATGGGTTGGTGAAAGATGACACAGGAGGGTTCCGACAAACTTTGTGTTTGGAAACATTTTACATTTGTAATACGGGAAGAGTGCAGCCATGGACAACATCCATTTGTTCATCACATTCTGTATGTTCCAGAGTGGGGCCTCTCCACTGATTTCTGAGAGAATGCCATTGTATCCTAGAGAGGGTTTAAGAGACAAACTGGATACCAGCTTCATATCTAAAGCTCCTAATCTCTCCAAGTCCAGTCCCACCTTTAACACGCTGAACAATGAGGCGGGTGGCTCCCTAGTTGAGAAAATTTGGACTTTCCTGATTTATGCCATTGTTCAGTGTCCATGGCCTAGAAAGCAATGAAGTTTGCTTAGCTGGCCAGCTACGAAGTTGGCATCCTGAAGTAGGAGTTGAAATTATAGTGTTGTAGATCCCAGCACATGTGTGCTTGAAAACATTTGGCAATCAGATAATTGGTTCCACTCTTATGGTTAGGAAGAGTTTTCTTGGCATTCAACCACAATTCCATTTTTAAACCATGATTCTGTCCCTTGCTCCCTAGAGAAGAGGTCAATTGTGCTATCAAATGCTCTTCTGATCAGTTGTTGCTAGTAGCTGGGAACTATCAGTAGGTGGTTGACAGATGATGAGCTTTCTGAGAATGACATTCTGGATAGTATCCTAGAGATAGGGACTTGTAGACACTGATCACTTACCAAGACCACTGCTGTTGGTAGGTCCACCTAGCTAAACGAATTGGTAGGAAGCTAAATAGGTAATGACTAGCACTAGCAATAGCACTTAGACTTATATACCTCTTCACAGTGCTTTACAGCCCTCTCTAAGGGGTTTACAGAGTCAGCATATTGCCCCCAACAATCTGGGTCCTCATTTTACCAACCTCTGAAGGATGGAAGGCTGAGTCAACCTTGAGCAGGGCAGGATCGAACTGCTGGCAGTGGGCAGAGTTAGTCTGCAATACTGCATTCTAACCACTGCGCCACCCTGATTCCTTAAGCAACAAATATCCAACATTAAACCAATGAGAAGAGGAACATTCTTTATATCTGTAACAACCCCATTCCAACATCAAAACACTGTTGTTGGGGTTGTCGAACACTGTAAAATAACAATTGTAAAATAACACTTCTCCAGCTGTTGTAAATTCAATTTATTTATTCTGCGCCAAACTGCTCTGCCCTGATTTAAAAATGAAGAGAATGTGGCTATTCCTTTGAATGGTTACCTTATCAAAAGTTCAACACAGACCTCTCCAGCTGGAATATGCAAACTCACAAGCTGCGCACTGTATGGTGCTCAAGTGGACAGATGAGATGCATCTGTTCCACAACTCAGAGATTTGGATTGTAGAACCTCTGAGGAAGGAGACTAAAAGAAGAAGAAGAATGATTCTTGCAACTCGCTCTAATGTTTTGTGAAAGCAATTCCCACAAAAAAAGGCAAGTTGTTTATCAGGCAGAGGAAGCCACTTATTGAGAATCTCCCTGATAAGGATAAAGGAGGGAGGGAGGGAGGGAGGGAGGGAGGGAAGGGGGAGAAGGAAAAGAAAAAAGAGAGAGGGAGGGAGGGGGGGGGGGGGGGAGAGAGAGAGAACGCTATAGATTTCTGTATATAATGAAGGAGAGGAGAGGAAAGGAAAGGAAAGGAGAGGAGAGGAAAAGAAAGGAAAGGAAAGGAAAGGAAAGGAAAGGAAAGGAAAGGAAAGGAAAGGAAAGGAAAGGAAAGGAAAGGAAAGGAAAGGAGATTTTCTTTCCCCACTGTTTTCTAAAAATCCTACGTTTGCCATGATTACTACCACTACAAATAGCAAAAAGGAAAAAAAATGACAATGAAAATTTATCTACAAGAAGCCTGGTTTCACCTTTTCTCAGGAACTTTAGATCAGCAACTATCAGAATGCTGATTGAAATGATACCAAAATTTGTACTGAAAAGGAAACAAGTATGAGTCTAAGTTTTGACACATACATTTTTTAATTTTTGGGTTAAAGAATACAAATTCGTTTCTTATTGATACTGTTAATCCTCCTCTATTCCTTGTGTTTCTCATTGTCTCCCTTAGCTTTGATGAAACCTGAGCACACACACACACACAAAAACAACATAATTGTATCATACTTCTCTTCAAAGAAGAAAAGGCAATGGAGAGGAGGAGATGAAGATGACAAAAGAAACAAAGAAAGATATTAGCGAGCATTGCTTATGGGGAGAAGAGTCTTTTAAGAGATGGAACTAGAGAAAGGAAAAATCGAATGCTTGTTAAACAAAATCTTAGGTAAAGCCTCCTTCAATCTGAGCTTATTTGTCCTCGACTTAGGATCACAATTGAGGCCAAAATTTATGTTACTAAGTGAGACAGTTGTTAAGTGAGGAATGGTGCAGTGGCTTAGAGGTGGAGCTCTTGCCTCACAATCAGGAGGCCGTGAGTTCAATCTACGGCAGATATTTCTCTCTCTGGGCATACTGAGAATATATCTGCTGGGGGAAAAAAAAGAGACAGTTGTTAAGTGAGTTTTGCCCTATTTGCGTCCTTTCTTGCCACAGTTGTTAAGTGAATCATTGTAGTTGTTAAGTTAGTAAGACGGTTGTTAAGTGACTCAACCTTCCCCACTGGCTTTGCTTGTCAGAAGGTCGCAAAAGGGGATCCCATGACCCTTGGACACTGCAACTGTCATAAATATGAGTCAGTTACCAAGCGTCATGATGGGGATGCTGTAATGGTTGTAAGTGTGAAAAATGGTCATACGTCACTTTTTTCAATGCCGTTGTAACTTTGAACAGTCACTAAATGAACTGTTGTAAGTCGAGGACTACCTATATTTTATGACCAAAGTACAGAAGTGGTTTATTGTTGCTTTCTCCTGGGTCTATTTAAAAAAAAAAACCTCTCAGAGCCATTATGTAAGGAAAAGATAATTTATCAGGTTTTTATTTTTTTATTTTTATTTTCAGTATCCAGCCAGGATGGATTTTTTTTTTAAAATGTTGGATGTTTGGGTCATTCCCCCACCTTTTTTTGTAGACAATTTTTTTTTCTGTTGTTGTTACTGTTGGATGTATGTTTTTTTCTGCTTTGTATTTTATTCCTATTGTTAAAACATAATAAATATATATTAAAAAATATCTCAGTCTGGTCTAAACCCTTGGCTTTAGCGCTGCACATCTCATCTTGGTTCTTTCTCAAGATCAAGAAAGGTCAGTCTTTGGTGAAAAAACAAAACTAACTATGTAGCTCTTTAAAAGCCGCTACAAAAACTTATGCCACCAAATAAAGACTGAATGCACCAATTATCACATCAAACAAGAGGAAAACCTTCTGTGCACAAAATCCAACCGTGCCTTCTATAATTTTGTAAACAACAAACTTAAAGACTCGAAATCCATCCCACCCCTAAAAGGACCAAACAATAAAGACTGTAATGATGAAACCGTTAAAGCCAATCTCTTTAACACATTCTTCGGCTCAGTCTTTGTAAACAGCAACAACTCATACCCAATATTTCCCAGTCGTACCACAAATAATTACAACAATTACAATGATCTAATACATGTTGATTTTACAGAAGAAAACGTTGAAAAGGCACTATGCAGTCTAAAGCCATCTCTATCTATTGGACCTGATGGACTATGTGCCTACTTATTAAAAAAGCTTTCCACGGTATTAGCAGAACCTCTAAGCATAATTTTTGAAAAATCTTTCAGAATCAGCTCCTTGCCCAACCAATGGTCACTAGCCACGGTCATCCCAATCTTCAAAAAGGGTGACCCCAGCCTAGTTGAAAATTACAGACCAATCTCTTTATGTTGCGCCACCTGTAAAGTCATGGAATCAATCATTAACCAATCTATTACCCTCCACCTAGAAACAAACAACCTACTCTCCAACAAACAATTTGGTTTCAGAAAAAAATTATCCTGTAATCTGCAACTACTACACTGCAAAAACATATGGACTACACATCTCGACCAGGGCAAAGCAATAAACGCAATTTACATAGACTTCTGTAAAGCCTTTGACTCAGCGGTACACGACAAACTACGTCTAAAAGTAAAATCTTAGGGCATTTCTGGACTCCTGCACAACCTGTCAAACAGGCAATAAGTGGTCAAAATAGGGAGCACCCTATCAAATCATGTACCTGTTAACAGCGGTGTCACACAAGGCAGCATTTTAGGACCAACACTCTTTACATAAATGACCTTTGCGATCATATTAAAAGCAACTGCGTTCTCTTCGCTGATGATGTAAAACTATTCAACACCACTGACAATGTTGCTACCCTTCAAAAAGACCTTTACTATGTGTCAGAATGGTCAAACAAGTGCCAACTTCAAATCTCAACCAACAAATGCTCTCTCTTACATATTGGCAAAAAATATATATATCAGAACATAAAATACAAGCTAGTTGGACATGATCTTGTAGACGACCCACACTCTGTCAAGGACCTTGGAGTACTCATTTCTAAAGATCTAAGTGCCAGAGCCAGAATTTGCAGTGTTGCTTGCTGTAAAAAGCCACGCTGTGCTAAAGCAGTAGGAAAATCAACAGAGAAAAAAAAAATCAGCCTAAGTTCGATTTGCTTCTCTCTTTTGCATCGCCTTCCCCCCCCTGTCTTTTTCACTCTCCGCCTTCTCTGAACTTCGCCAGATTATAGGCCGGAGGATGCAAATGCAATAGACATCAGGACTAACAAATGTTCTGTTTTCCAAACCCTTTTCCGTGATTTATGAAAGGTGTCGCTCACTGTGGGAAGATAATGCCATTTGAAATGGCCCGTTTCATAAATGTATCCTTCACCACCACCCTAGCTGTGTTCAGGTCTACCATGAGCTCCCCAATCCAATAATGTTTTCAACCTCTATTGACAAGACAAAAAAAGAGGAAGAAAGGAAAGAGGTTATTGGTGGGTGGAATTTCTTTGGAGGGGACGTAATGATGCAGCGACAGAGAAGCAACTGTCTAAAACTCTCCGGGGGGAGTTTGACTGGCTCTAACCACGCAGCTGTGAAGAAAAGGAAACTTGAGCAAAGGGAAGAACACAGTGGTGGGATTCATTTTTTTTTTACTACTGGTTCTGTGGGCGTGGCTTGGTGGGCGTGGCAGGGAAGGATACTGTAAAATTTCCATTCCCTCCCCACTCCAGGGGAAGTATACTGTAAAATCGCCATTTCTTCCTGATCAGCTGGGACTCGGGAGGCAGAGAATAGATGGGGGGGGGGCCAGTCAGAGGTGGTTTTACCGGTTCTCCGAACTACTCAAAATTTCCGCTACCGGTTCTCCAGCACTGGTCAGAACCTGCTGAATACCACCTCTGGAAGAACATAAGCAACACAGGTGGCTTATGCCCAACGCCGCTTTTGCAACTGGTGGCAATAATTGGAGCCTGTGCCTAATTCTCGGCATCATTAGCCCATAACGAACTGTTTCTGCCTGAATCATCCCTTTGCAGGCACACACAGATATCTTTCTTTCTTCTTTCTTTCTTTCTTTCTTTCTTTCTTTCTTTCTTTCTTTCTTTCTTTCTTTCTTTTTTTCTTTTTTTTTTTTTTTTTTTTTTTTTTTTTTTTTTTTTTTTCTTTGTTTTTTTCTTTCTCTTTCTTTCTCTTTCTTTCTTTTTTTTTGTAGGCTTGTAGGAGAGAATCGAAGCCTCTTGAATCTCTGCCATTCCCCAGCCCGAGATAGCGGTAGCTGCTCGGTTAGCGAGCGAGAATGCTTGGAGAAGCGGTTTTCATGCCAAGCCCAGTGGCTAATCATACAATTGCTGCCAATTCCCAGGTTGCCTTCTGTACAATTATAACAAAGTGTAGGGCATCCCTCTGCCGAAGACAACGTGGTCTTTGATTTAATTTATGTGATATCCATGCGGTTGCTTACTGTCTCTTCTATAAATATGCATGATGCATTTATACAAATGCTGTGAGAATAAGGGAGGTGGGGAAGAATAAAGATACCCTCCTGAAATTAAACAGGAAGAAGTCATTTAACGATACGATATGCGCGCGCGCATACACACACAGATATAAATTGGAGAAGAATAGGTATTCAAGTGGAATCAGCCCCCGCTGATTATTATTGGAGGGATAATAAAATTTGAAAGTATAGATTTGCTGTTTTTCATTTCCCCTTAGGGGGGAGTCTCTTTGTGAAATAAATTCCTTCATGACGGGGATTTGAAGAAATGAAGAAAAAGAAAGCAAAATAGAGAAAATATGTTTAAGTCCTTTTACAATACAGTCATTACTGCATGGGGTACATAATGAGAAATATTTCAGCTTCCCAGCCTGTGGATGTGGGAAAATTTTCAGACATGCTGAAAGTTTGAAAGAAGGAACTGCCTGTCAGCTTACAGCTTCAACATCTTCAGGTAAAATAGGGTGGGTAATTTAGGTCATAGGAATTGGTAGGAGAAGACAAGGGTGAAATGCTGGAGAATAGAGCACTTGGTATGCTACTGTTTTGCCCCAACTTAACGCATTGCTCTGTGAAGTGATGAAAGATGTGATCACAAAGCTATTGTTGAATCAACCGTAAGTCCAGTTGGCATCAAAACTGGCGTAGATAGAACTGCCACCTTGTCTTCACCTCAGGAAGCAAAATCCCTTGGAACAGCATTCTTTATGAAACAATGCACAAAGCCTTCTGCGGAAAGGAACAAAGTCATTCAAAGTTGGATGGCATCTGTTGGAAATGCGTTGAAGTCCAAAGCAATCCCTATTCCAGCATGATGTAAGAAGCACATAAAACTGAGATTTCTCTGCCTATCAATTCTACTGAAATCACTGGGTCAAACCGAGAGACATTCCAATTGCTTCGCGGTACAATCTTGCACACGGCTACTTTGAAATAACCCTCAACGGGTTCAACTCCCTGACTTCCTTTCAAACAGGCAAGTTATAAGATTGCAGCTCTAATATTCTTCCCCCCCCTCCTCTGCCTTTAACCAGATAACTACTAAGGTGCTGATGAAGGACCTTTTTAAAAATGTGATATTTCCATGGCCTTCATAAGAACTTTTAATAGCGCGCTGGAAGGTTCGAGGTGCCACTCTTAATTTGCATATTTTGACTTGTGCAGAAAGGGAAGAAACAGATCCTTCAAGGTCAGCTTTCTACTGAGAAATAGTTCTATTAAAAGCCCACCCCTGCTTTGCCTGCTTACTTTTTCACTTCTAGGCGGAACAGTGGGAATCTGCATACCAATGAATGCAGCTTTTGCTGATCAATGACCAAAATAAAGGACAGTCCTATTCTACTGGGGTAAACTTAGAACAAGAAGTTTAGAATAAGTATATCTGGCGGAAAACAAAAACATATTTAACCCCCTATGGGATGTCCCAATTTATAAAGCACTATGATGGCTAGGATGCGCCAGTTGAAAATTATGTGCATTTCTGGAGAAAAACGGTTGCATTTTTCATGTGAAAACTCTGGTTCTCCAAATTCAGGTAGATCTCGACTTACAACAGTTCACTTAGTGACTGTTTGAAGTTACACTGAAAAAAGTGACTTATGACCATTTTTCACACTTATGACTTTTGCAGCATCCCCACGGTCACCTGATCAAAATTCGGATGCTTGACAACTGACTCACATTTATGATGGTTGCAGCGTCCGTTTTGCAACCTTCGGACAAGCAAAGTCAACGGGGAAGCCAGATTCACTTAACAACCGTGTTATTAATTGAACAATTGCAGGGATTCACTTAACAAATGTGGCAAGAAAAGTCGTAAAATAGGGAAAAGCTCACTTAACAAATTTCTTACTTAGCAACATAAAATTTGGGGTCACTTGTGGTTGTAAGCTGAGGACTAACTGTATAATGCTGTATTTCCTATGTGTTTCCACTTTGAAGCTCAGAATCCCAAATCCATTCATTTGAAACAAAAAATGCTTACTTCATATGCACAACCAAGATGGTCTCAAGGATATGACCAATCAATAGCTCAAGGACCAGCGACTCTTACTCATAACTTCCATAGAAAAAGGCTGCTCAGAAGTACTAGCTCCAATTCTTTTGGTTTGTCCCTACACCTGAGCTGAAGACTTTTCCACCCATCCTTGTGTCAGCAGAAAACGACACCACCTTGAAATTAGCTATTGCTGATCCCTATTCTATCAGTGTCTCCTTTTTGGGTACTGCAATCATCTGACTTCCTTCCAAGGTGATCAGTGGCCAAAGCTCAGAGGTTTTAGACACCTCAGACATGGCTGGGATAAGGAGAAAACATCAACCCTAAAAAGAACTTAATCCTGCCTCATTCATGGGATGAGGATCAGATGAAGCTAACGTCGTGGACAGAGAGCAGGAAACAAAGGTGTTGCCAGACATACTGCACTATGGATAAGGGTCTGAAGATAAGGGACATTATAAGACCAGTGTTGGTCCTGGAGAAAAGCTAATAAGGAACTGAAAGTTTTCTAAAACAGAGGAATTTGTGGGTAATGTGGGGGGGAGGGATGCTGAGAACCAAATCAAGTATTAGAATGCATACAGAGGGAATTGTATTTTTCTTATTTCAGGAAAAGATGCAACTGTTTTAAACAACTGCATTTGAACCCCATGAGTTCTGAAGTAATGTTTTTTTTTTTTGAAACAAATACAGTCGATTAGACATCTGCAGCAGTTACCACTTCTAGTCAAATATCATTACTATACTATAGTGGGTAAAGAGCCAAGAATCTTCAAAATATAGAGGCGGCTCTTGTGTTCTTTTCTGGTGTGTTCATTTTTCTCTTTCTCTCTCTCTTCCGTGATGTTCTGGACGTGATTTTGCTGCCACCAGAGAAGCAAAAACTGGCATCTGAGTACCTCCTACAGTTGCTGGTTGGGTTGGGTTGGGTTGGAAGAGAGAGGGGGGGAAAAGCATCAATTCTCCTTGCTTTAGTCTAACTGCAGACATTTATCTTCTGAGCACTATTGGTAATGAAATAAGATTAACGGTGGTACAGCTGAATGCCTTAAATTAGCAAAAGTGAACGTCAGGTTCAGAGGTCGGCCATTTTGTTTGGACTAGGCTCTGTCACCATCCACTCTCATTTTATAGCAGGGACTCTGTTTTAAAGCATATTGGTTGTGCCAAATTTGATTTTTAAAAGGATGTTTAATTAACACTCTCCTCCTCCCCTCCCCTCCCCCCCACCAAATGATTCCTTTCCTGAATTTCCATTTTATAAGCTGCTGTGGTAAAAGGAAAGCCAATGGCTAGAGAGAATCAGTACATTAAAAACTGAAAGATGTAAAGTATAAACTGGGAATATAAGGTGGGGTGAGGAACGCCTTTTGGGCCCGGGGAAAAAAAAGCCTAAGCGTGCTAAGTTTTGAATCCTTTCAAATGATATAAATACTTTGTCTTTGAGTTACAGTTATTAAAAAGGGTTGAAGAAACACATCTTGAAAATAAAGTGGATGTTCTTTCATGGTTACTATTTTCTCCCTCTTTATGACAAGATTGTTATGGGACTCTCTTGTTCTACAATGTGAAAACAGAAATCCTAGTCTATTGATTGGAAAAACATGTTATCTCTAAAAGGAGACACTTTTGGTTTTTTTTTCAAGGGAGAGAATGCAAAACTAACAAAAGCTAAAAGAAAACATGCTTGTGCGTGTAATGAATTCTTTTATGGAGGGAGCTACACTTCAAGTTCATTACCGTGGCATTTTTCAATGGAAATTTGCCTGGAGCCCTTTCAAGGAAAAAAAAAAAAAAGGAAATACTAAACAGAGCTTTTTATAGCAGACTTAAAAGAAACTGTAATGCGCAGGTATAAAGTGAACAATCAGTTTGAAGGAGAAATGTACATTCCCTCCCCCCCAGCTCAAGTTCTTGTTAGCATACACCATTATTATCTTTTCAGGGAATGTCAGAGCCCTTTCCGAGAAATTCTCAGTTTTCATACATTTGGGAAAGTGTATTTACAATTATTTCAACAGCACCACGACAGCTGGTGAAAAATCAGTTACTTTCTTCAAAGCTGAAAGATTTGGTAGGGTGGAGGGTGTGTGTGATGGGGCGCTTCAGCTGCAAAAGCTAGTGGCCTAAATATATCTCTGCTACACTCTGGGGCTTAATGAAAAATAAATATATGCAATGCTTTAAGTAAATATGTACCCAGAACAAAGGGCTTTGAAATGGAAGTGTGCAATGGGAACTCATGAACCTTTTTCTATGCAGAGAATCCTGAGATGTCAGCTGCAGCTGAATCCTTGGTAGGAAGATGCCTCCAACTAGGTTCATGGTTGAAGTCTAATGTTTAGAGTTAGACTTGGGCATTTTAGAGCCCCGGGGCCACATCCGGCCCTTTGGCTGGGGTCTATGACAATTCGCTGCAGCCAACTCGCCAACAGACGGTGGGACAACTCACCACGGCCAACTCACTGCAGGACAACTCGCTGTGGGACAAGAGTTACGCAGAATCATTACAGAAAAGATGCAAAAGGAGGGACAGAATGAAATGTGAATGGAAAAATTTAAAATAACTTTTTTATTTATTTTAAATAATTAAATAGAATTGTTAAATTGTCCTGCAGTGAGTTGTCTGCCGACGAGTTGGCCATGGTGAGTTGGCTGTGGAGAGTTGGCTGCAGTAAGTTGTCCCATTCTCCTTTGGGGCTGTCCCTGTCCGGCCCCATAAGGTTAATTGGAAATCAACTGTAAATAAATCCTTCCATTCCCCACCATCCAGTCAGAGCTGAAGAAGCTTCTTGGATGAGAAACAAAATGTCTTCAAAGAAAAAACCAGAAAGTCCAGTTGCCTCTTGAAAAAGCACCTTTGGGACAACCATGACCTGGATGACTGAGAATCTCCATAGACAACTGTAAATAAGTCCACCATAGTGGGGCAGAAGGAGTAGCCAAGTCAGGTCCAGCTCTGCACAGTTGCCTTGTGTACCTTCAGTTGGTTGGCAGGTGGGCAAGGAGAGAAAGCACTTTTCTGTGTCTGCACAGCACTCTCCCCTCACCTGGAGCAGACTGAGGAGGTGGTGGTGGTCATTGCATGAGGGGACCCAAGCTTGGCCACCCACTTGCACCTTGGTTGAAGCATGGTGAGTGGGCAGAGTGCAGCCGGGAGCACTCCACAATAGTCCCAGTTTCCCTTAGGAAAATTAATTGCTGGGTTAGAGTGTGGGACCCTGTCTAGAGAGATCCAGATTCAAGTCCCCCCTCAGCTGTGGCAGCTCACTAGATGTTTTAGGAATAGTCTTTTTCTTTCTGTTCTGCTTGTAGGATTATGTGGAGAGGGAGAGGGAGTAAAGAGTCCACAATTTACTTCTCCAGCCTCTCTGGTTTCCTGCCAACTGACGTCCTTACCCCCTGAAGATTAATTTATTACTGTTTCACCTCTACAACAGTGAACCTGCTTACTAGACAAAGACATCCTCTTTCAGACACACACAGGGTTTAGTTTTGTTTTAACACGAGAGAGGGGGGAAGAGAGAGAGAGAGAGGAAGAGAGAGAGAGGAAAAGAGTGAGAGGAAGAGAGAGAAAGAGAGGAAGGGAGAGAGAGGAAGAGAGAGAGAGAAAAAGAGGAAGAGAGACGGAGAGAGAGGAAGAGAGAGAGGAAGAGAGGAAAAGAGAGAGAGAGGAAGAGAGAGAGAAGAAGAGGGGGGAGAGAGAGAGAGGAAGAGAGAGAGGGAGGGAAGAGAGAGAGAGACAGAGAGGAAGAGGAAGAGAGAGACAGGAAGGAAGAGAGAGAGGAAGAGAGAGAGAGGAAGAGGAAGAGAGTGAGAGGAAGAGAGAGAGAGGAAGAGAGAGAAAGAGAGGAAGAGAGAGAGAGAGGAAGAGAGAGAGAGAAAAAGAGGAAGAGAGACGGAGAGAGAGAGGAAAAGAGAGAGAGGAAGAGAGGAAAAGAGAGAGAGAGAGAGAGAGAGGAAGAGAGAGAGAAGAAGAGGGGGAGAGAGAGAGAGGAAGAGAGAGAGAGGGGGGGGAAGAGAGAGGGAGAGGGGGGAAGAGAGAGAGAATATGAAGCAGTTATAAAACCTTGGACACAGATTGCTGCCCATGCTTAACCACAGCTTAATAACAAACCAAGCAAAGTGGAAAGCTTATATGCTGGTATTGCACTGTGAAGTTTTATATTTGCCTTTCAGGGACACTTTAAAAAAAAGTACACAATAATGGCTGGAGGGAAGTAAGATACCAATAAGTCATAATCAATTTCACTCTTTATCGCATTGTCTAACAACAATGTAGAATATCTATTTTACCAGACCAAGCATGTTATCATTCAATTTTTTATTTTTTTTTAAAAATGAGCAAGGTTTCTGTATCTAACGTCTCCACGGAAAACCTATCAGGTCAGAAATAATCAACCTTCTAACCTTCATGCTCTGGGGAGAGTCACCAGCGAGCTATAGATAGCAAAGAAGGTAAAACTCTTAGCAGCCGAGTTCCAATGACAGAGTGTCAAGAGAACAAGCAGCCTTTTCTTCTCAAGATGGATAAAATGTATTTGAAACCAAACCATTACTATTGCTATTACAAATTCCAACTTGCCCCAGAGACTGCAGGAATGGGATCACAGCAAGAAAGATGTGTTAAGACTTTAAGATTCTTCTTCACCACCATCTTGGAATGCTCAGGATCTGACAACATCTGACAACAGAAGATTCCTGAGCCAGGAAATTTGGGGCTGCGGACAGTGATGTCAAAATGGGAGAAGCAATTGGATGATCATAGCCCCTTGCCCTTTTTATGTGTGTAGTGCAAGCAAATGCATGTAAAAAAGGGTGGGGGTTTTTGATGGTGTTTCCGTCCTTGAACTGTCCATTCTTTGATTCCACCAGTTCCCAACGTCTTGCATTGCTAGGATTCATAAATTCCTATCTCCCGCTTCAACACTTTGTGGGTAAAAATCTAGAAAGCGCAGAAACAAAAGGTTTGGACAAGCTAACAGTTAGTAGTCTGCTTTCTCTAACATCTCATGTAACTTCAGAATTTGCTTAAGTTATTTGTGGAAGATGGTTCTGAGTGTTAATGACGCCAAGAAGGTATTAGTAGAGAAGGTCGTGCCTTTAGCAAATCATTTGCCCAAGATTTGGTTTCATATTTGTTTGGAAGGGAAGTAATGTAAGTTTTTGGATGATGGGAGAGGATAGGAAAAGATAATGCACTTGGTGACAAAGATGCAACTTTTCTATATTAGAAACTATTAAGATACTTCCAAAGTATATATTCCCAAATGAAGGGAAGAAACAGAGAAGGAAAGCTGTGGCGTCTGTACAGCTGAGAACCTTTTCTCTAAATGTGTTGTATTCCCCAGAGTCCTGGATTAAAGTCTTCTGAACTGATGATGTTCATGTTTCCATAGTTTTATCACAAAGGAGAAGAAGGAATTTCCATTGCTGGAAAACTGCCCAGTTCAGTTCAAGAGATGAACCCACAAAACACAGCATAGTTTACACGGTGTCAATGTACTTCATGATAAAAAGAGAGGGAGGGAGGGAGAAGGAGAGGGGGAAGGAGGGAGGGAAAATATGCAATAGAGGGCTCAAAGGAAAGTCCACTCAGCTCATTCATTCTTCTAGCAGCAAAGCAAAATTAGATTGGAATGAATCTTCCCAAATCTTCAGTTAAGTATTTGCTTAGTAGAAAGAAAAATGAAATTATCCACATGACCTCACAACATCCATCCACTTCTCACTGGCATGTGGATCGTTGCTTTAGACACCCTTGTGTTCTGAAAATCTAATAGTAATAGTAGTAGTAGTAATAGTAGTAGTAATGGAATATTCATTGCTGTGCAAATATGAAAAGATATCACTAAAAAAGTCAGCAAGAGAATGAGGATTCATAAACAAAAGGATTTTCAGGACTGAAGAATGAGACTCAATTGCCACTATTGGTCTGATTCTCACATCATGCTATGGCAGTGATGGCTATGGCAAACTGCATGCGCGCACGCATGACCAAACTGAAAGATGCACGAGCGAACGCGCGCATGTGTGGACATGCACGCATGCATGCACGAACATGCACACATGCATGCACAAATATGCACATGCATAGACATGTGCACATGCGCAGCAGAGACCCGAAGACCAGCTGGCCGGCGGGAAGCGGGGCATCCCAACACCGGAAGCGCGGCAAGAGGTAAGATCCTTTTCTTTCGTGAGCTTCTGTTTCGTCATTTGCAGGGAAACAGAAGCTCACAAAAGAAACGCCACAGAGATCTGACCTGGGGCAACGGCGTGCGTACCAGCAGAGAGGGCTCTGCGTGCCACCTCTGGCACGCATGACATAGGTTCGCCATCACGGCGCTATGGTATCCTTTCATTCCCTCTGTTCTACTGAATATCACAAATTGACCCAGCACAGAAGCCACAAGCCATGGTTTACAAACCATATAAATTTACCCAACAAGCTAAGCTTTAAATAGGCAAATGGCAAAGCATCAGGGAGCACTTTATGATAGCCCTACCTTGATCTCCTGGCTTGACCTGCCTTACCAATAAGTCTTAGACTATATATTTATACGCCACCCAGAGTTGCTTTTCAGAGTGAGATGGGCAGCATATAAATTTAATAAATAAATAGACAAAACAAACCCTATTTATGTCCTCGTGGATCTTAATCCTTTTTCTCCAGAAGATGTCCCTACTCTGTCTGAAGCCACGTCATCGGATACTCAGGGTATCAATTTCCCCTGGGGTTCAGCCTGATCCCCGACTCTGACATGTTTTGCACCTCAACCTGGCTCTGTCAATTCCCCCTGCACCCTCTCTACACCAGCAAGGGTTTGCGTCTCCATTGCACATGCCGAGTTTTCAAAGCTCTTCACGTACCTTTCTGCAGTAATCCTTCAAACAACCCTGTATAATAGATGAGTAATATTATCTCTGCGTTACAGACACAGTAGGGGGAGAAAAAGTCGGAGATGAGAGGAAAGAGCTTGCCTAAGGCAACTAAGTGAGTTCACAGCAGGGACAAGATTTGAATGGGGGGTCCCAGAACTCAGCCATTTAGCAAGAATACTATTCTACTTCTCCGTTGCCAGGTAATTTGCAAAAAAAAAAAAAAGTTATTCTTCATCAAGCTTTATTTGAATGCAACTCCTCGGCTTGAAGTCCAAGGAGTTGCATTCTGCTTTTTATTTGGGAGTAATGATAACCAGGATATAAAACTGTGTCGATTACTGTATTTTCATAGCAACCTCTAATAAGTACTAAGCAGTTCAATCACATCTCTTTACCATGCAGAAAATGCCAGTTCTTAAAGTAGTCATCTCGTTCATTAACCACTCAAACTGTGACAAATATTTAGCTCAGGTCCATTTCATTTGTGCCTGTATTTTTTTCGACACAATACATTTTTGCAATTAGTGCCTGTTGAAATGTCTGTCCCTTGCCTGAAGAATCAAATAAAGATAGATAGATAGATAGATATAGATAGATAGATAGATAGATAGATAGATAGATAGATAGATAGATAGATAGATAGATAGATAGATAGATAGATAGATAGATAGATGGATAATAAATAAATAGACAGACAGACACAGACAGATGGATAGGTAGGTAAGTAGGTAGGTAGGGGGTAGTTAGGTAGGTAAGTAGTTAGGTAGGTAGGTGTATGGATGGATATTAAAAGTATAGTATCTCAAAAAAGATACTGATTCATTCCTTTGCCTAACCTCTCTGCTAAAAGACTTAAGAGAAAGAAAGGCACAAAGGTTGGTTGCAAATGTGTATTTCTGGAACAAGGGAAGAAAATTCTTCCATCTTTAATTTACAAGCAATAAACAAAGCTACTTCTTCATTGTGCTGCTAACCCATTATGACACAATGGCTTCTTCTAGGATTTGGGAGTTAGGAAACACGGAAAGAATGCTAAGAAACAGTCCTCAAGTCATTTCACTAATGCCACAAGAGTTCGGTCCAAAACAAGAATGGAGAACTCCGGTGGAGAATCCAAAGATCAGCAGCCAATGAAGAGAAGAGAAGGAACAAATGCCAGGCTGAGGCTACAGAAGCATCAAGACCAGGCAATCAGGATGCAACCCAGAAGAAGCAGGCCAATAACAGATTGTTGTTATTCCTATAAACAGAAGGTTTCATAGGCCTATCTTTAGGGATCCAACTACTATAGCCGTGATGGCGAACCTATGGCACGCATGCCACAGGTGGCACGTGGAGCCATATCTGCTGGCATGTGAGCCGTTGCCCTAGCTCAGCTCCAGCGCGCATGTGCGCGCCGGCCAGCTGATTTTTGGCTCGCGCGGAGGTTCTGGGAGGGTGTTTTCGGCCTCTGGGGGAGTGGGTGAGGCTGTTTTCACCCTCCCCAGGCTCCAGGGAAGCCTCTGGAGCCTGGGGAGGGCGAAAAAGGGGCCTACCGTGCCCACTGGATGTCAGGAAATAGGGGAGCAGGGGGGGGTCATGTGCGGATGCGTGGGGGTCGGGGCAGCGTGAGGGTCATGCACGCATGCGCAGGGAGGCAGGGGGCATTGAATTATGGGTGTGGGCATGCGCGCGTGCACGATAGCGTGTGCGTGCGTGCTTTTGGCACCTGAGGAAAAAAAGGTTCACCATCATTGTACTATAGGGTTTAGATCAGTGGTTCTCAACCTTCCTAATGCCGCGACCCCCGCCCTGCTGCCAAGAACCCCTCCCCACCCCCTCCCCACACTCAATGAGTTGACAAAGGGGGCATGACACCAAGATGGCGGGCTAGCGGGCGCTTAGGCGACCCCTGCGACCCACAGGTTGAGAACCACTGGTTTAGATGAATAGAAGTACACTACCAATAAAATGTCCGCTGGTCCAGATTTGTAGAAGATAATCCCACCAAGATGCCTTATGAAAAACAGAGCTGTTGGAAGAGGTCTACTAAGTGAAGGTTAGCCAACTTGCTTTCATAGGAGGAAGCCATCAACCATATAGTGCTTGGTTGCATGATTTATTGGTATTATTTGTGTCAAATTATGTCATCTGTGTTACAACGCAGCTTAATGCTGTGTGCCCTGATGCCTTTTCAAATGATGAAAAGCTGACAGTTTTGTACAGCTTTATATAATTACACAAATGATGTGAAGTTGATGCTTAGGCAAATGACCTAAACGAATGCAAAAGAAATGAATTACATAAATAAGAATTTGATCAACGTTAAATTTTAACAGACAGCCCTTTGCCCCCAAGATCAACAGCCAGGATTAAATCAAGGTTTTGCTTTAATATGCCAAGTTGAAGCATCCCTGATGGGAGAAAATAAGCCATATTTATGCTGCTTTGTGCCCCTACAGGAAAGGCAACATAGAAATTTAACAATGTTTTAAAACACAAAGAAAACATCATTTTCGGTAGCGCAATGGTTAGAATGCAGTACTGCAGGCTACTTCTGCTGACTGCCGGCTGCCTGCAATTTGGCAGTTCGAATCTCACCAGGCTCAAGGTTGATTCAGCCTTCCATCCTTCCGAGGTCGGTAAAATGAGGACCTAGATTGTTGGGGGCAATATGCTGACTCTGTAAACCACTTAGAGAGGACCGTAAAGCACTGTGAAGCGGTATATAAGTGCTATTACTATTGCTATTAATAAAAATGGAATATTGAGAGATGAAGAAACACTGGAACTGTCACAGAAAGAATCTTATTTTTCAGTGGATTATCAATACCAGAGCTGCCTTTGATTAAGATTTGGATTGGGAGGATTGAGAATTGTAGTGGTGTGGTCAGGGGTGGGTTCCACTTACCTTCCCTACCGGTTTGCATCGCGATGAAAGTGCGTGTTTTGCACGCGCGCGCATGCTTCGCTCATGCACACGCCTATGTCACAATGCAGAAATGACCCTCTGCGCATGCGCAGAAGCCTCTGCGCATGCGCAGAGGGTTATTTTCCAGCCGGGGCGACCGGAGAACCAGTTCAGGGGCGTGGACAGCCGGCCATCACTGCCGGTTTGGCGAGCGGATACAAATTTCCGCTACTGGTACGGGAGAACCGGCAGCAACCCACCACTGGGTGTGGTCTACAATGGGAAACTGGGAAAACATCCCAGTAGAAGTGAGTAATGTTCTAGAATGCTTCTTAGAAAGCTGCTTGAAGGCAGATATCAAGAGTTTACTTTGAATCCGGATAATCTTTATTAGTGCACGCATGGATTGGAGTAGGATGGAACTGGGAGAGAGCATCGAAGTAGATAGGTAGCTAATTTGCAGTTGGGAAAGCTTCACTCTATTAGTTCTAAAGTCTAAGATAGTGCAATAGAAGATACATCTTTGACTGAATCCTTCTTCCGTTGCAAGCAAATGTCCATAAACTCAAAAATTCAGGCAATGTCACTTAAATGATTTCATTGGATCAGGCCTTCCCAGAGTCCTACTTGAGGTAAACAAAAACAATTAATCAAAAGGCACTGCTTTCCTAAAAAGTATGCCCAAACAGCAGTTTCTTGTAAGGAAGTATGGAATTCCATCCATTTCCTTCATGATCCTTTCGTTCTATGAAACTCTGTGGCTATGCTATTTGTGAACATAAAACGGCTTAGAGAGACGAGGAGGGCACAACTTTCTTTGTCCTCTATGCAACATTTATGATACAGGATCATGATCGTCTACAATCCCAAGAAAGGACAATAAAATGTGATCATATTTCTAAAAAGCACTAAATCATTTATAAATAGGGGAAGGGTTAAGGTTGCTGAAGCGATTTAATGTGAGATATTTCTCCTGCATGTAATGGCCTAAATGTTCACCTTCTGAGACATGTATATATACACTACTGTAATTGTAGCAAGTTCTGACCTAATAATTCAAAATGCCCACAATTAATCACATTATCATCTATGCCATAATTTATACTGGACCAGGAGACCAGAGACATTTCTAAGATAGAAGCATAAGGCTGGATCCGAGTAATGTGCCCAATGATAGACAATTTGGGAGTCTGAACAAGTATCGGATGGAGCAGCAAGAATTCTTTAAAAGTTACAAATTCCAGGTAAGTTGGAAGTTGTGCCTCAGTTACTGTATATTAACTGCTGGTTCATATCTGAATCTAGTTTTAGATTCTGAAGACCAAACCCTTGTGAAACTTCAGAGATTTGATTTTTCACGCCATTGGATCAAACCTCCGAACCAAATCAACTTTCCAAATCAGATTGATTGTTCAGATGGAATTGCCAAATTGAACATCTCCAAATTGTTTGGCAGCTCAGAACGCAAACCCTTGGGTTTTTTATTTTATTTATTTATGTATTTATTGGAGAAGCCAAATACATTTCAGAATCAAGCCAAACTTTGGGTGTTTAGAATGAGAGCCGACTCATGTACACCCGCTGAAAGGGTCTATGACGACTCACAGCGGCCAAGGGGGCGTGGCTGGGTGGGCGCAGCCATCTGACTGCAGCCAGTTGGGCGTGGCTGGATCAGCGTGGAGAACTAGGTGCAGTTGGCCCCACGTCCAGTTGCCCGGGGCGACTTGTTCTGCAGCCACCTGGCCACGCCCACCCTATGGCATCCACCCAGCCATACCCACTTGCCTGTGTGCAGCTGGCCACGCCCACCCAGCCACCCCGAGTCATCTGTGCCGAGTGGGCTGCACCTTTGCGCTGACCCAGCCACGCCCAACTGGCTGCAGTCAGATGGCTGCGCCCACCCAGCCATGCCCACCTGGCCCCTGTGAGCCTTCCCCTTCCGCTGCTGAAAGGATAAAAGTCGAAGCTGTATCAAAGGTTACTTATATTTAACTAAGCACTGCAGACTTGCTGTTTGGCCTCCTGGAATCTGTGGCCAGCAGATATTTCGTGACCTTCCTCTCATTTGAAGAACACTGTGCTATTAAAAAAAAAAACCCAGTCTGTTTTGGGATGATTTTATGGCACTCTGTTTTAATAATGGTTTAACTGCTGCTGCTATTTTAATGCTGCTTAGTGCTGTGGTTTGCTGTTTTATACCTTGTGCTCTTCTACTGTTATTTAATCAAAAGCTTTCTAAATAGCTCTGGAAAGGTAAGCACCCTAAAATGGAGAATATCATTCTTTTAATGCTAGGATTTGCCCGGCATGTTAAAAACCAGGTTCTAAACATGGGCAAAGCCCAAGGGGAAGAGGGGTGAGTCCCAGAAGCATCTGAAAGGCTAAAGGTACCCAGTTTCCCTCCATAACTCCCCAAAATGTAGGCTCCATTTACTCAGGGGGGTTTCTGAAGGCTGTGGAAGAGATGCTGATAAGGCACATTTTGGGGGATTATTTTGCATCTTTTTTCTTAAAGAATGACTGTTGTATTTCTTCCATGGTGGGAATCTACCTTTAATTTCCCCCAAGAAACTGTGGGAATGGATACCTGTCAGAATGGACGTCAATCAAAGATGTAACTAAACCGAAACATTTCGTATTTCCCCAACAATTTACGTTCAGCTTGATTTATGAACTGGCTCCAACTTGTCGGAGGGATGCGCTGAGCCTAATTATCAGCATTTGCAGCCTGCTTTGGTTTTATAGATCAAATAAAAGCACTCCGGCTTACAGCAGTGGGGGATTCTGTGCACGGTGTTGACGCCGTGAAATATGTCTCCTTCTTTGACACTCCTGTAATAGTGATGCTCTTCACTTTCCTTGTATCCACGGGGTTTATGGTCCATAAAGTTTAATAACAAATTTAACAGCTGAATAGTGAACACGCCGTGGTAAGAGGTGGTTTGTCATATAAAAACAGGACCTGGCTTTCAGCACAGACCAGCCTGTTTCCATCCTTGTTCATGTAAAGATAGCACGAGGAAAGGTCACACTTAAGACCAGTGAACAATTTCAAACTATTAAACAAGCAGAGAGCAGGGACACCTTTGTGTTAAACCACTGGATCTTTGACCACGCATGGGAGGAAGGACAACATTTCAGCTAGCAGTGCTGGCAAAAGACAGGGGCCACTGCAGATTCTGAGCAGAGGAACTAGTATTTTAGGAAGGAAAGGAAAACTTGGGCTCTTGTTCTCAAAGTTCCCGGCCTTTTTCCCACTGGTTGACTGATTTTTGTTTTGTTTTGTTACTTGGAGTCTGGAAAAATCATCCTTTCTGTAAACTGGAATGCATCTTTACAACTGTATAGAATGCCCTGCTTATAGCTATTTTTGAGACTTCTGTGTGCCCAGCTTCATTTATCAAGACAAACTTATAACCATAGGCATTTCTAAATAAAAGCATTGGAAATAAAGGGTGGAATTATTTCAGAGGAAGACTTTGGCCAGCTGACCAACTGAAGTTATAGGTCACTTTATTTGGGGATATAAAAAGGTAAAGGTTCCCCTCGCACATATGTGCTAGTCGTTCCCGACTCTAGGGGGCGGTGCTCATCTCCGTTTCAAAGCCGAAGAGCCAGCGCTGTCCAAAGACGTCTCCGTGGTCATGTGGCTGGCATGACTAAACGCCGAAGGCGCACGGAACGCTGTTACCTTCCCACCAAAGGTGGTCCCTATTTTTCTACTTGCATTTTTACATGCTTTCGAACTGCTAGGTTGGCAGAAGCTGGGACAAGTAACAGGAGCTCACTCCGTTACGCGGTGCTAGGGATTCGAACCGCCAAACTGCCAATCTTTCTGATCGACAAGCTCAGTGTCTTAGCCACTGAGCCACCGCGTCTCCAATTTGGGGATATAGTGACAGAGAAATTAAAGGGAAAATATGGAAGTTTTTACAATAAGAGTGAAAAGCTTGTACAGGAGCTGAGCCTAGTCAGAGAGGAACCTAACAAGGCCAAAATACTAGCTGGATAATTTTGGATGGTTGTGAACCTATGAAGCTGGGACAAGATAAGACTAAATATACACTGTTCTGTCTTTGGCCCGGAAGACCTTTCTCTATTAATATGATTTTTCCTTGTCTTCTGAATCTAAAAACAGCCATTACTATATTATTCTCATGGAAGTCCAAATTCAGTTTAAATTATAATGCAGTCCTGAATGTAGGAATCTGAAGATAAAGGTCGGACACATGTAGGGTTACCAGATATCTGAACAGGCAAAGGAGGTCATGCATGGGCAATTGGAAAGGAGGACACATTGGAAGTGGGGAATAAGAAGGAAGATTAAATGTTTAATTTTCATGGCCTCTGTAACAAAAATTACAGCAAAATAAATAAATAAACCAGGAAAAAAAGACCTATAAGTGTCTTTTCCAACATCAGAAAGACTGTAGCATTTTTCCCAACAAACTTATTTTAAAGAACATACTCTAGTGATCATCTAGAATCAATGAAGATGTTCTTGCAAATTTCACCGTAAAAAGATACAATGAGTCATGTGATGTACAGTGATCACAGATTTGAAGGATATGGACTGAAGCTGATTGCTGAAATAAGGAACTGTAAATAATATAAATGTAAGCTGTCAAGTCTGTCAACGGAGGAGGAAAAGAAAGAGGTAGATAATTTGCAAGGTCACAATACATGAAAGTTTGAATGACAACTGTTGTGAAAACAGTCCAGAAACAATAGCAAAATGAGACCCTCAAAAAACTGGACAATATTTTATGTTAAGGGTATGCTTGCTGGATGGAGGACATGTGGACAAAACTGGAAGAGAAACACAGGTGTCTTCCTATTACTGCACATCTGGTAACCCTAGACAGATGTGGTTTGTTGAAATAACTGAAAGGGTCATCTTACATAAGATACAGATCTCCTTTGTTAAT
Organism: Thermophis baileyi; assembly: GCA_003457575.1. Classification (NCBI taxonomy): domain Eukaryota; kingdom Metazoa; phylum Chordata; class Lepidosauria; order Squamata; family Dipsadidae; genus Thermophis; species Thermophis baileyi. The sequence continues at coordinate 3,221,298 of QLTV01004403.1, forward strand.
GGCCTGCATGCCACTCTAAAACTTTCTAAGGGGCCCCCCAAAACTTCTCCTTTCCCTACTATCCAGAAGATCTTCTATGAGCTGGTATGATGGTATCACATACGTAACAATATCTCCATTTCCATTAGCAATGGGAAAATAGTACAGGTAGTCCTCAAGTTACAACCACAGTTTAGCCCAAAATTTATGTTGCTGTGAGACATTTATTAAGGGAATTTTGCTCCATTTTACAACTTTTCTTGCTACATTTGTTAAGTGAATCGCTGCAGTTGTTAAATTAGTAACACGGTTGTTAAGTGAATCTGGCTTCCCCATTGACTCTGCTTGTCAGAAGGTCACAAAAGGGGATCCCATGACCCCAGGACACTGCAACTATCATAAATGTGAGTCAGTTGTCAAGAGCCGCAGTGGCGCAGTGGTTAGAGTGCAGTACTGCAGGCTACTTCTGCTGACTCCCAGCTGCCTGCAATTTGACAGATCGAATCTCACCAGGCTCAAGGTTGACTCAGCCTTCCATCCTTCCGAGGTGGGTAAAATGAGGACCCAGATTGTTGGGGGCAATATGCTGACACTGTAAACCTCTTAGAGAGGGCTGTAAAAGCGCTGTGAAGTGATATATAAATCTAAGTGCTAATGCTAGTGCTATCCGAATGTAAATCACAAGATCATGGGGATGCTGGAGTGGTCATAAGGGTGGAAAATGATCATAAGTCACTTTTTTCTGTGCTGTTGTAACTTCGAATGATCACAAAGCAAACTGTTGTAAGTCGAGGACTACCTGCCATTTTGGAGGTCAGAAGAAAGAAACTTGACTATGTAAAGATTAAGCAGGAGGAATGTAAGTTGCACATTCCAAAAAAATAGATGGTGTTCATCTTCTAGAACATTTGAGAAGCAAGAGTGGTTCCAGCAGGTATGATCTTTGAGCTTTCTAAAGGGAGAAAAGAGACAGTTTTTACACTCTTGCTGAAGAAGAAATTCTGTACAGATCTCACCCTTTTCTATTGTTAATGAAAGCCGAGAAATCTCTCATGTGAATACTGTTAAATATGTCAGTTCCAACTATTCCTACAGGTGCACCTTTAATATGGTGCCGTTGCAGGCATGCTCTCAAAAAAGATCAGCGAAGTAGAGAAATATAAAAGAAATAAAATGCACAACCACAAAACTGGCTAGGGATTATAGGGAAAAATACAACAGATTAAAAGATCTATTTTCTAATCCCCTCCCCTTGTAAATAAACATAAAGATTATAAAAAGACTGGGTTGCTTTAACATTTCCCCACTAGCAGTTTTTCAATGAATTCAGTACATCACGTAATATCGGAGTAAATCTGTCTAAAAATGTTTTACAATTAAGTGCAAGATACTTTCACATGAACCAGTAAATTGAAACTTCTTCTCAGAGGAGCGACATAAAAGTCATTTTATGGTTTTATTGTAATTTTAATAGGCAATTTCACAGGTAAACAGAAGTGTTTGAGCTCCATTCAATACTATGCAGCAGATTATGCTGCATTTCTAATGGCATCAACGCGCACATCTACATGAGATGAAGAGGAATTACAAATGGGTCATTTTGTAATATAAATGGCAGTGTTTTATGAACGTGTAACCACCCAGCTGACAAAGAAATGGAAGATTTATAGAACAGGAGGGTATTAATCTAGCATCTTAGGAAGTGTGAAGAAGGAAAGGGGGAAATCGTTTAGCCTTCAGGCATTTAGACAGCGGTCTGACCTGGTTCATCTGGTTTTAGGCGTTCTGAGAATACAGTTCCAGCTGATGATCTGCAGCCTGCATTTTGAAGAACATGTTAAGCTACAGGAACAGGAGCCTGAATAGGTTGAGAGTTGGAATGCCTACATGTAAAACCAACAGGCTCAGGTCTTAGCTGATAACATAGCAATAGCAATAGCACTTAGACTTATATACCGCTTTACAGTGCTTTACAGCCCTCTCTAACATCATGGTGTGTGAACCTGGAGAGACATAGACCTCTGCCATCTGCTCGAGGGGTGGATTCCGGATTTTCCTACTGCCGGTTCGGTCAGGGATGCGCCGCAGGTACGGGTCACGGGTGCGTGCGCGTGTGCATGCGCAGCACACAAAAAAAGCTTCTGCGCATGCGCAGAAGCAAAAAACAAGATGGCGCCGCCTATGGCGCCACCGAGAGAACCGGCTTGGGGGCGTGGCAGGCCTGGGTCACTGCCGGTTCCAGCAACCCAGGCCGCCAAGTTACTACCGATTCTATAGAACCGGTCCGAACCGGTAGGAACCCACCTCTGATCTGCTGGTATGTTGGCTAGTACCAGAAACATGTACCAAAATGAGTTATTTTTGGTAAACAACTAAGGCAAGAAGATGGCTTCATTCTGAGGAGAATGAAGGAGGAGGAGGAGGAGGAGGAGGAAGGAAAGAAGGAAAGAAGGAAGGAAGGAAGGAAGGAAGGAAGGAGAGAGAGGAGGAGAATAATAATAGACTATGTGTTAAATATATTTAGCTTATAATTTCAGTTAGAGTCCTACTGTGTTGACCAGGGTTCCTAATATGTACCTCTAATTTAAAACATGACAGTGGTTCTTAGTCTTTCAAAATGGTTTTATATATTCCATATTTCATATGTAATTAGATATATTCCAAAACTGTAATCTCCATGGCATTTTAGATTTCTTGTTTACTGTTTGGATTTAATCTTATGTTTCTTTTATTTGTTTTTTTTATTGCTTTCTATTTGTATTTTTTTAAAAAATGTTATCTCTCCCTCCCTTTCTTAATGCCTGGGAGTGGAAATAAGTTGAGCATGTGCCTGATTACTGGGCATAAATTACTGTTTTTCAAATATGCCAACTTTAAGATGTCTGGATTTTAACTCCCAGAATTCCCCACTCTACATAAAGTTGTCAAGTTTGAAAAACACCGATGTAAATGATTCTACCAAATCACTTCAATGCTCACAGGGACTCTCAGACACTGAAGCAAAGTTGAAGAGCATCCCGCTTCCAGTTACCGTTATGCCAACATACCTATGGGGAGGAGATTGAGGAAGGAAAGAATGGGAGAGCAGACTTAAAACAATCAAGACATAGAAGGTGAGTCTGTCAGCAAGAAATTACTCAGGAAGAAATGTTTCAAATCATCCCAAAAGGGTTGAACCTCAAGCGTAGAGTTCTAAAATTATAAAAGAAAAAAAAATAATGCTATAAAATGCTGGAATCACCGGTGTATAATATTTTGTCTTTTGCTTGGAAGATGTGTTCGCAGTATTATGTTTTCTCTTTGTCTTTTGCAACTAGAAGACAACTTTATTGTATCAAGGAAACCCCAAATCAATTTAAATTACAGGCATATTTACTTACGTTGCAACAAGGAAGAATTGTATACACTCGCACAATACACACACAAACAGAGTATACTGTGCGTGGAACAATGTTTCAAAAACAATTCTGCCTTAAATCACAGCTATTTAGACATATAATTTACATATAAACTTATTTTGATGATACTGCATGCCATGTGTCTGGATCTCATTAGAAAACTAAGTACCATTTGGAAGAAAGGGAAGAAGTATCTGCAAAAAAAATCAAGCTGTGTTTTGTATTAGAATAGAAAATGTTTGTGTTACTCTGGGAATACGGTTGGTAAAGAAAATAAGATAGAACAGTTTTTTATTGTAATAGGGTTCCTGACTGCTTAAATCCTATTTCAACGACTTAACCACGACAGGGGAATTGGACCTCAGAGCATTTAAGTAGGACGGAGAAGATGCAAAGAAAGAAATGTACGGGACTGAATAAAATTCATATTCATTCCCCCTGCATGAGAATTTTGCCAAGTTTTGGGGGTTATTCCAAAGTAGACAATAGTGTTTCTCAAGCTAAGCAGTCCTCACTGGAACAAATCCTGATGTTGGGAAAGACTGAAGGCAAAAGGAGAAGGCGACAGCAGAGGTTGAGATGGTTAGATAGGGCCGTGATGGCAAACCTATGGCATGCGTGCCACAGGTGGCACACAGAGCCCTCTCTGCAGGCATGCGAGCCGTCGCCCCAGCTCGGCTCTGCCGTGCATGCACGCATGCCTCCTGCTGGCCAGCTGGTTTTCGGATCTCTGCCGCACATGCGGGGGGTGCATGCAGGAGATATGCGGGGGCGCATGCATGGGCAGTGCGTGTATGTGGGGGGCGCACACTTGCGCAGGGTGCACATGCATGTGCGGGGGCGCCAGGGGTCGTGCATGCATGCATGGGGGCGGGGCGCACACGGGGGGTCATGTACACATATGCGGGGGGTGGGGCACATGGGGGGTCACGTGCACATTGCATTATGACACCCATAATGCGTGCGCTTTTGGCACTCGGCGCCGAACTGAGATAGGGTCATTGACGCAATGAATGTGAATTTGAGCACACTCCGGGAGACAGTGGAGGATGGGTGTGTGTGTGCTATGGTCCATGAGTTGAACACAAATTAGCGATTGAACAACAACAAAATCTAACCAGTCACATGACATTTTGAAATAACTTAACTTCTGGGTCTTCAATGGTTTTTCAGCTCTTGCAGTTTCCTTTCCTGAATGCTGTTGTAAGTCTTTCCATTGCTAGATACTTCATGGTTCATATGGGAGAGGTTGCTCTTTGTCTTTGGGGTTATGAATCAGACTGCTTGGTTCATTAATGATGCTTTCTAAAATGCTAATTATAGAATGCCATGTCTTTTAGTTCGATCAACCATGAACAGATAACCCAACAGATAACCTTCTGCATGCGCAGAAGGGTCCCTGGTGGGTGGGCGGAGCCTCCCACCGCTGGCGCTACTGGTTCTTAGAACCGGGGCGAACCAGGAATGACCCACCGCTGGTAGAGGCCAAATTAGATTGACATGGTTACCTTCATAAGAGTTGAAAGTTGCATTCTTTATAAAATGAAATCAATTGTTATAAAAATTAAAAAAGAAAAACAATATTTTGAGCAATATACAAGGTTCAATTGCCACTTGAAATGCACACTGATCCTTTTAAAAAATTATTATTTATTTTAAAATAAATAAATCTCTCTACAACAGATCTTCCAATATATCTTAATTTTCTCAGCTTGAAAATGAAATGAAATGAAACCAACTGCACATTCAACAAACATGGCTTGGATCCCATCTGAAGCTTGAACGTGTTTGTTTATTGTGGTCACAGCTCCCTGGAAGCCAGGATACATTCGGGTCAAATTCAGTATGACTTGTTTCTCAAGTCACAGGAGTTTGAAAAGGAAAACACGCTAATAAAGGTTACTACCAACTGATCTCAAAATGCAACAGCAGACTTATACTTTGGAATGTGATGGAAATTTTGATTTCCCAGAAATATGTGGCTTCTTGCCAACTAAAATAAATTATCCAGTTCAATTATTTAGGCTGGCAAGGCATTGGTAATTAATATTACCTTCTGAAGATAAAATGTCTTAAATTTTACAGTAGACTTTCTGGCAAATAACGTATCTATTACATGTTAGTAGCTGTTGGGCATAAGAAATCAGGAACCAGGGTTGTTCAAATGAGTTTATTCCATGATAGCTCTCTACAAGAATCTGAACTACTAATGGTCAAGGCAAATTGGTGGTAGATAAGAGTCAACGGAATTCAAGGAGGGCTGAATTTACATCTCTTGTGGGCGCAAAGGGACTCAAAACTGATGATGCACTTGACCCCTCCCTCGGGCTCAGCCTGGTCATCTCCTACAGTAGTACATATTACAGACATAACTACATCATGGCTCTGAGGGATGTGTGTATCTTCTTCTTCTTGTGCCATATCCGTCATCGGACGTTGGCGATCATATTGGCGATCCTATTTTTATCAACAGCTGCATGAAAAAGTGCTGCTGAATTTTGTCCAAACCAGTCCCTTAGATTTTGAAGCCATGATGTTCTTCTTCTGCCTGGACCTCATTTGCCTTCAATCTTTCCCTGGAGGATTGAGTGAAGGATGCCGTATTTTTCCGGGTGTCACATCACATGTCCGAAATATTCTAACTTTTGCTTTTTAATGGTTTTGATTATTTCCCTTGGCTTTCCCAGGCAACTTATCACCTCCTCATTTCTGATTTTGTCGATGTGTGTATGTTTGATTTTAAACTCAAAAACTGGAAAGACCTTCACAAATGTAGGACTTAAATCCTTCCCCACTGCTGTTATTCCCCCCCCCTTTTTTTTGTGTGTGTGTGCCATGTCACTTCAACAATGAGCTACTGGGCCAGAAAGTCTCTTACTTCTATCTCTCATTTGTAAGAAAATCTAAACTTTTTAACTGGGGAACAAAAAAAAGCATTTTTTAAAAAAGAAATATATCTATTGTTATTAAATTTAAAAAAAAAAACTTGTGTGAGCAAACAAGTAAGGGTACAAGTGAAGAAATGGAATTTATGAATATAAGCATTTCATGAATTGTTTCTGGTGCAAATAATGAGGACCACGCATTAAGCTCCAGTTCAGCTAATTTACTGTCCATGCTTATACACAAGAATCTAGTCAACTAACAGTCAACAATAAATTGGTGCTAGGTAAGAGTTAAAATTCAAGAGGGGTTGGACTTAGATTATTTGTGGGAACTTAACAATTGTAGGATGTTCACTCTCTTGATTCTGCCCCCAGGCTCTGGCTGTCCTTCTACAAATTCATTGTAAACAAGTGAGTATATTGTATCACTTTTAAAATATTAAAAATTGCTATTAAACTCTAAATAGAATGTAAATCTCAGGAACAGGGTTGAGAAAGTATAAATAAATAAGATTGTGATCTATGATTATAAACTACCATAAATTCTACCCTATACTAGTAGAAGTCTCTTTTGATTTAAAACAAAACAAAACAAACTATGAATTTGAAATATTAATACTCAACTTCTGGATGTGGTACAAATCCATATATAATTTTGCAATGTTAGAAGTGGATTCCAAATTAAGTTAAATTCTGTGTCGGGTTTGTTTTAATTTATCTGCCCACTTTAAGTTCGACTTTCTGGGCCTAAGAGAGAGAAATGGAAATGCACACTTATCTGATGAGTGTTTACTCGAAATAAATGACCAGCACACAGAATTGCAAACTAAAAGGATTAATCCGATGAAAAAAAAGATGATAGCTTTTGGTTTTGCTCTAATATGACATTCATATGGAGATTAACATGTATGATTAACAAGAGACTGCAAATTCTAGGATTTTTTTTCTATCCTCACTATGTCATTTTTAATATTTTTATTAGCACCCTTTTTTTAAGTGTCAACTAATTTTGAAGGAGAATCCAGAATGCCTGGTCATTATTTCATGTGCAAATTTGAAGAAAGTTGCATTCAAATAATTTAAAACAATATAAATAATTTAAATAAATGGAGACTACAAATGCTAAGGAGTGATCAACTACTGATATGTAGAAAACATTCAAGCACATTTCTGCAAACTTATATCTCCCGGCTTGTCTGAAAAACGTCTAAGTTATATATTTTGCTTTTTGATATACAGGAATTATTATGGTGCGTCTTGAAAACATAGCATCAATTAACTTTTGCTTTCTAGGCAATGACACATTTAGTACAATGAATGATGACAAATTGCAAAGGCTATTAAACCCTTAGTGGTTTTTTAATTTTCTCCCACCCCTTACTTACTTACTTTATTTATTTTAGAACTGAAAAATAATAAATTGAATTATCAACAGTAAAGGAAGAAGCGGTCAAGAAAAGTGCCTTGGAAAAGATAATTCAAATGGTGGGATGTGCAATGTGTCTATACAAAGATAAGGATTGTGCAAACCCATGGTATTTGCTGTAATGCTTTATTCAAGTGAAAGTTGGACTTCGAAGAAATGGAATAGGAAGAGTATTGACACCTTTGAACTTTGGTGTTGGAGACTATTCTGGACTCCTGAGATAACCAAGAAAACAAACCGATGGCTCAACAAACAAATCAACCAAAAGAACTGAAGAAGCTTCTTGGATGAGAAGCGAAATGTTTTCAAAGAAAAAAACCAAGAAAGTCCAGTTGCCTTTTGGAAACGCACCTTTGGGATAACCATGACCTGGATGATTGAGAATCTCCACAGACAAATCAACCCAAATTTCTCACTTAAGGCACAAATGATCAGGCTGAGATTATCCTATTTCAGACACATTGTGTGAAGGACCAAGCTTTCTGGAAAAGGCTGTAATACTGGGAAAGGTGGAAGGAAAAAGAAGAAGAGGTTGATCAGCAGTAAGGTGGATAGACTAAGTCACAATGGTGATGTGTACACCATTGGAAGACCTGAAAGAAAGATTAGAGATACATATTCATGAAGAGAGTCTATGTGGTCCCTAGGAGTTGAAACTGATTTCATATCTATCCATCCATCCATCCATCCATCCATCCATCCATCCATCCATCCATCCATCCATCCATCCATCCAGCTATCTAGCTATTTCTCCTACGTAGTTAAGTTCCAGTGATTACAATTGTGATTTTCATCTACTATCTCACAAATGAAGAAAAAATAAATAAAATGCCATCATGACTGCTACACAGAGGTGGGTTCCTACCGGTTCTAACCGGTTCTTTAGAACCGTTAGTAGACCGGTGATGATGTCACGGAACCGGTTCTTTCGGTGTCTCCGTGGGCACCGCCATCTTGGATTTTGCTTCTGCGCATGCGCAGAAGCTATTTTTTTGATTGCTGCGGCGGTGCGCGCGCACGCAAAGCACATGCACGGCGCGACCCTGAGCGAACCGGCAGCAAACGGATCCCGAACCCACCCCTGCTGCTACATATAAGTGCCTCCAACTGAAGTCATTTCAATGTAGTTTAATTTATTCTAGATGAAAAATGACATTTATCAAACATGCAATTTGATGGATACTATATTTATGGAATAAATAAAATATTAACTAGCAAGGAAATCCATTCTGATTATGCTACTTGATGTTCCAGTATGTGTTGCAAGTAATCAGAAATCCCCAAAGGAACCTTCCACTTGTGTTTTTTTTTTTAAATATTGTTAAGCAAATTACTTAAGTGTTCAATATGCTGTCCCCACCCTAGCACTGATTTTAAGAATTTACGTAAATGCTTGTGCAGGTGAACAATGGAACAGGTCAGAAGGAAACAACAATCTGCACTGCGTGAGACAGAAATCAGAGGAAGCTTGACTCTCATTCTCAGCTGATGCATCATTTGGGGCCACAGATGTTCTCACTGGGGAAGACCCTTCCAACTGAAAGTGCTTGCAGAAGCAGTCTCGGAAACAAAAGTCACAGGCAGTGGTTTGCTGTCTTGTTGTCTTTCCGATGGGAAACTTCAGCACAGTCATATGTATCATACCTTGGACAGCATACCTGTCCAAACCAAGCATGCCTTTTTTCTTCTTTCAGGAAAGCCAAACCTGTCATGATCCTGTGCCTGAATTATATTCAGAGTTGTTTTAGTAGGAAGGGTACATAACAGGTTATGTCACTGTCTTCTTCTGCAATGTTCATCCTTTTGTCTTCTTCTGCATTCATCCACTGCATTCAACATTCATCCACTATCTTCTTCTGCAACATCCATCCTTCTATTTTCTTCTGCATTCATCCACTCCATTCAACATTTATCCACTATCTTCTTCTGCAACATCCATCCTTCTATTTTCTTCTGCATTCATCCACTGCATTCAACATTCATCCACTGTCTTCTTCTGCAACGAGTCAACACCTGTTACCTCTCCTAGCAGTCACTCTTCCAAGTATTAACCAGATTTTGTTTTTGTTTAACTTAAGATAAAAACCTACTGGAAACGTTTTAAATTCTAACCATAAAAAAATGTGTGTGTGTGTGTGTGCGCGTGCACCTTTGTGTCAGTGTTGACTCCTGGAAACTGCTTGGACAAACCCTTGCAGTTTTTTTGGCAAGATTTCGGAAGTGGTTTGCCATTGCCTTCTTCTTTCTAGGGCTAAGAGAGAACTGGCTTCCTGTCTAAGGCAGAACTAGAATTCCCAGTCTCCCAAGTTCTAGCCTAGTGCCTTAACCACTATACTAAACTGTCTGTCCTGTGGAAATCACTTTGTTAATTAACCAAAGCTGCTTAATTAAGAAACAAAAATTAAAAATAATCAGGGACTTCAGATAATTTCATAAAAAGAAAAATACATACCCTAAAGCAAACAATTCCGAACACCTTCTTAACAGAGTAGATACCCTTCTGGTCCCATTAACTAAGCAGCGTCACCTTGTAGCAGGGGTCCCCAACCTCCACGCTGTGCCCCACTACCAGGCCTTGAGCTTTTCAGAACTGGGCCGCGGAACCCCACCCAATTCTGTCTGAAGACTTGACTCTTCCCACTGGCCTACTATGGAAATGTTATGGAAATGTTTGCTTTTCTCCTACTTCTGGAATTGGAATCTAGTTTTGCTACATCACTTTTAAATCTTATCAGCAGTCAGCAAACATGAGTGGATGGCTATAAACATTCAAACCATAAAGAAAATGCACTGTTCTGATTTCATTGCATAGATTGTGGAATCTAATTTCCCAAACTGTGATCATTTCCACCGAAGGTGCTAGTGCAGGGGTATCAAACTCAAGGCCCAGGGGCTGGATCCGGCCCATGGGGTCCTTAGATCTGGCCCTCGGGGCTGCCCTGGAAATAGCGAAGGACTGGCCCGCGGTGCTTCTGCCAGCGAAAATGGGCTCCCGAGCTCCGTTTTCAGCTGTCACGGCCTCCTGCAACCCTCTGCTAGTGAAAACGGAGCTCGTGGTAGCCAAAAACGGAGCTCGGGAGCCTGTTTTCACTGGCAGAGTGCTCGGGCTGCCACAGGCACCCCTGACATGAGTGCTGGCCACGTCTACCCTGGCCATGCCCAACCCCCCCCCCGAGGTCAAACACAACCCTGATGCGGCCCTCAATGAAATTGAGTTTGACACCCCTGTGCTAGTGTGTTTCTAATAATCTTTTCTAACAGTTTACCAGAAACACAACACATTTGTGTGCAAGTTTACACCACATAACCCCGTAGACTGAGAAAAAGAAATGATTCCTCAAGCAGATCCCAGATTGCTCACTTCTTTTGAAGTAAGACCTTCATTAAAGAATGACAAAGGCACTTTGGTGCCTGAGGATGGGTGAGATAAAAAAAAGTATTATTATCATTATGCAAGTGTGATGGCTGTGATATAAATGAACTTTAACATGTAAAATAAGCTCGGTTTCATATTTGCTGCTGTAAAAGCATGAAAGAATTTCTAACTGCTGCCTTACTTTAAAATAGGAGTGGGGCTTCGAACAGAAGCTGGCTTTCCATATTGCAAATCTTAATTTTGCCAACCCAAAGAGGGAGTATAAGCTTAAAGGCCTGAATTTAACAAACCTAATTATCAAGGCTTAATTAGTACCAAGGGTAAAGCTTCATGGAACACCTGCAGACTTAATTTATGTCCTGACAGAGAGGAACAAGTGTTAATGGGCTGTATTTATGTTAATACCTGAACCTTAGAAAACCAGTGGGATAACTCAGTCTTATGTTGCAAGTTACAGGACAAACTTAAAAGTTTCATCACCTTAATTTAAAAATCACTCCTTAGAGTTCTTTCTTTGTTTTCTTTCTTGGAGAGGTTGAGTAGAAATCTCATTTGCAAATAAGTAGCACTAAAGTAAGTTCAACAATTAATGCCTTCTTTATCTTCTAGGATAAAACAAAACAAAAATAATGTTGCTGTACTTGCTCCCCATCAACAGATTTGTCATCTGTGGCCCCATAGTGGCCCCACAGCTACAGGTCAGGCTTCCCAGCTACTCAATCCTAATAAATAGTAAAGTACATAAAACATAGAAAAATAGGATTGGAAGGCACTTTGGAGATCTTCTAGCCCAGTGAGGGCGAACCTTTTTTTGCTCGGGTGCCAAAAGGGCGCGCGCGTGTGTGCCCACACCCATAATGCAATGCACCCCCCAGTGGTGAAATCCAATTTTTTTTTACTACTGGTTCTGTGGGCGGGGCTTGGTGGGGGTGGTGGGCGTGGTGTGACATAGGGCAACACCTTGCATGCTCTCAGATATGGCTCTGTGTGCCACCTGTGGCACCCATGCCATAGGTTCGCCATCACGGTTCTAGCCCAATCCCCTCCTCAAGCAGGAGACAATTCTGGACAAATGGCTGTAGAGTCTCTTTTTGAAAACCTCCAGTGATGGAGCATCCACAACTTCTGGAGGCAAGCCATTCCATTGATTAATTGTTCTCATTGTCAGGAAATTTCTCCCTAGTTCTAGGTTGAATCTCTCTTTAATGATCTTCCACCCATTACTTCTGATCCTGGTACTTCTGATCCTGCTCGTAGGTGCTTTGTAGAATAAAGTGACAGCCCCTCAAGTGCTGGAAGACCACTATCTTGTCACCCCTAGTCCTTCTCTTTGTTAGACTATACATATCTAATTCACTCAATCTTTCATCATATGGTTTAGCCTCCAGACTTATCATCCTTGATGCTCTTCTCTACACCCTTTCTAGTGTTGCAACATCTTTTGGGGGGGAGGGGGTATTGTGGTGATCTGAATTGGACACAACATCCCAAATGTGGTCTCACCAATGCAGTATTATTAGTAATTAGTATTACTCAGTAATTGCCTAGAGCTTAAACAGTACTTTACTACACAAGTTGTATGTCTGCTGAAAACTGCTAGTTGTTGTGGCTTGCCCCCGTCCAGCGCAGCTGCTCATGGATCCGGAAGAACAAGAACAGACCATAGGGTGGCAAGAGCAGTCTGTAGCTCCGGCACCGGAGTCCAAGACCGAGGAGGAAGCAGGGCCAGGGGACGATGCTCAATCAGGGCCTTCTGCACCTCCCCAACAGGAGTTCAGTGACTCCAGGGAAGAGGAGGAGCCTCTGATTGATGCTAGGGCACGCAGGGCAGCTAGCAGGCAAGAGTGGCTCTGCAGGAGGAGGTCTCCTCACAGGTAAACCTGCAGGCAGAGGGGCCACGCCCTAAGCCTATATAAGGTTGACTCACAAAGGACAATCTTGCTGGAAACAACTTATGTCTTTTACCTGGCTTCTGATTACTCTGTCGGTGATATCAGTTGGACGAACTCCAGTCCGGGCTCTCGGCCAATTCCAGCAAGTGAGGCAATTAAGGACTTCATAATCTGTTTGCTTTGTTTTGTATTTGAAATTCCAGCCAAAGTGTTATGTGAGTGGTAACAAGCTGACAAGATTAGTGATAAAACCTTCTTTAGTTTGGACAAGTGTGTGTGTGTGTGTGTCGTTTCTGGGGGTTTGCTGCGCTGGGTCACAACACTAGTGTTATGGTGAAACCAATGAAATATCTCTGCCTTTTCATATTGAAGATGGCAAAACTGAAACAAAACATCTACATTTTCTTAAAGCCCCTTCTACAGCTTCCCATAAACTAAGACTAGTCTTGACCTGATGGGAAGAATATGGTTAGGCCACAACTGCTGATGAGTGTAGAATTTCACTGATAAAGAGTTTCATTTTGTTCGGAAACCAACATTTCAGAACAATTTGTGCTGCGTGTGAAATGGCATACAAGTTGACAAAATGGAAACAAGTCCCATTCATTAGATGAATTCTGAGAATTATGATATAAATTCCGGATATGTTTAGTCATCAACTTTTCATCAACACAGATGGTGTGAAACACTAAAAAAAAAAGTATGTTTCGATACAAATACAAACAACTTTCATAATTCGTATGATTCGTGCTTTTGACTTAAAATAGTAATGCATAAGTGTTTTGATCCTTTTATTCCTCTGTATTGGTATCTTCTGGTTGTCAAAATAGTTTCTCCACAATAAGAGTCCACAGAGTCCACAGAGTCTCCACAGAGCCCTCGGGAGTTGGGCAGCATACAAATTTAATAAATAATAATAATAATAAAAAAATAATAATAAAGGATCAACTCAAAGATGAGTAAATATCCAGATATGACTGGTTTTGAAACCTGTTAACTGGTCTATTGCCTTTGAAGAGAAAAATGAAGAATAGTCAGTATAAACAGGGAAACCAATTGATATATAAAGCCGGAAGCAGCAAGTTATAAATAGATAGTTCAAAAAGATACTTTAATTAATTCCTTAGCAAGAATGTATTCACTCTTTGTAATATAGAATTATCCTTACTGGAAACCTATTTGCTACTCTCTTGGAAATCCTTTGGTGATTTGGTTCAGCAGTTTCATTTACTTTATGTTCATATTTCTTACAGGAAGAATGGACAAAGAGAAAAAGGGGATTTATGTGGCTTTCATTCTAATTTTTTTCACTGTTTCTATATTCTTCAACTATATTATTACCTTAATTTCTAGCTGAGAAAGAATTCCTGCAGGTTAAACCCATCCATGACTCTTAAACTACAAGAACTAAGGAAGAAAATATTTATGTATTTTATGTATAAAATACATAAATAACAAGAATTAAATGTAAAAATAAAAGGGTAACAATCTTCATGTTAATATTTCTCAGCCATTTTCTTCTATGAAACATTTTTGGAGGGGAATCAAATGCATACTGTGAATTATGCAAGTGTTATATTCACGTATAATATCACGTATAATCAAGATCACACTAACAGATTTCTGGCAAGAGACTTATTTGTTAAATTTACTACTTTTTTTTTACATCTATTGGAAGCTCGAAAGCCGAGAAAGCCAGAACGTGAATGCTTTTTAAAGTCCGCTGGGTTTTCAGAGAAGAGTAACACTTGGGTCCATTAGCAGCTGCAGATTCCGATTGAATAGTTAAGAGTTGCATTCAGACAATCAGCCAAACCAAGGGAGAGAACAAATGCACCCATTCTCTCTTTTCTTTCTGCACAAGCTCAACCGACGAGTAGCTTCTGATCACAGTTTGTAGCAAAACACAGTTGTCTGCTTCAGCTGAAAATGAGAAACTGTAGTTTGTTACACACTGAAAATTGCCCTCTGCGAATTCTTTCATTATTTATGGAGGAGGAAAGAGATAAGGAATTCATTAGTTTGATATGCTTGTGAATCTTCCAAAGGTTCTTTTCTTTTTTTCTTTTCATAAGGTTGAATGCGCTCCAGAAGAAAAATATGTGGCTGGGTCATCATATGATTATTACACTATTATTATCACAGGTAGTCCTCGATTTACAACAGTTTGTTTAGTGACCGTTCAAATTTACAACAGCACTGAAAAAAGTGACTTATGTCCATTTTTCACACGACTGTTGCAGCATCTCCATGGACACATAGACACAAAAATCAGATACTTGGCAACTGACTCATATTTATGATCGCTGCAGTTTCCAAGGATCACATGATCACCTTTTGCGAACTTCTGTCAAGTAACGTCAATGGGGATGCCTGATTCACTTAACAACTATGCAGCGGTCGGTTGCTCCTGGTTCAGCCCGGTTCTGTGAACCGGTAGCGGCGGCGGGAGGCTCCGCCTGTTAGATCCATGGATGGAAGAGGCTAGACACTCAGGAACTTGCTAACAAACATCTCTTTATTGTATAACAGTTCAGTAACCCAGCAAAAGTCCTGTCTGACAGCTAGCCCTTTTATAGGGAGCTGTCAGACTGTTAGCCAATCACATTCAAGTATTTTCCCGCCATAATGGCGGACCTGAGTGAAGCCTATGCTTCACTTGTGTTGGATACATAACACCGCCCACCCGCCCGGGACGCTTCTGCACATGCGCAGAAGTGTCACATGAGCGAACCGGTAGCAACGGGATTTAGAACCCACTACTGCAACTATGTACTAACTTAACTAATTAAAGGGATTTTAGTTAAGTAAAGGGATTCACTTAACAAATGTGGCAAGAAAGGTTGTAAAATGGGGCAAAACTATTATAAATGGTGATAGTTTATAAAGATTATTAAGTGCAAATAGAAATGCATACTATTTCCACGGCAAGGAAGTTGATTGTTTTATTCAAAGAGGAGAAGATATTTACTTATCTTTTTGATTTGGATATCACTTCTGGATTTTGTGCTTGTGATGAAAAAAAATGAAACTTTTGGTTTTGCTGATTAGATAGATTTGTTGTTATAGAAGTGGCTAGTTATATACTAATGTGTGAAAGTAAAAAGTTGAGGCTGTAATGTTGTTATCTTGTATTGTTCCAAAAAGAGTCGGAAGCCAAAGATTTTTTCTTTCTTCCCTTGTACCTATTTTCTTTCCCCTCCTCTTTTTCCTTCCTATTTTTATGTATTTCATACATTGATAAAACAATAAAAGTCAAGAGTAAAATGGGGGCAAAACTCACTTAACAAATGTCTCACTTAGCAACAGAGATTTGGGGCTCTATTGTGGTCGTAAGTATTATCTTTGAATCAGTGTTGATTCTTGGTAAATGACTGCAGCTTTTGTTGGGGCAAGATTTTGGAAGTGGTTTGCACTGCCTCCTTCTCACGGCTGAGAGTGATTATCCCAAGGTCACCCAGCTGGCTTTGTATCTAAAATGGGATTATAAATCACAATCTCTCAGTTTGTACTCTGATACTTTAACCACTAGAGCAAAGTATCCAACTATGGCAACTTTAAGAGTTCTGGGACTTCAACTCCCAGAATTCCCCAGCCTTAGGGAATCCTCAGCTCTTCAAGCTACCAGGTTGGGCACCCCAGCTCTAGACCAAACTGGCTCTCACATATATTATATTTTACATTTAATGTAGTACATTTGGTTTCACTTCTCTAAATTATGTTATGTGTAGTCAGCCAATTTTACCTTATTATACTAAAACATTAAACAAATCTTGTTTAGTGTCTTGTCTGAATCTGTGAATTTAGCATGGATTAATTTGACTCATGTTCTAAAGATACTTTTAGGATTTGTGAACTAGGGCTGGGGTTACGATTACAGGAATTGTAACAAGTGTGTGCACTTAAACACACACACACACATACCGAGAAACACATCTAGATACTGGCTGCTGAGATTAGTTTACTTAAACCAAAATGCCAATACATGCCTGACTAATCGCCTCCAGCAAGTCAACCCCTTTGCTCTAAAATAGTTATTGCTCTTTTATAACAGGATTTTATAACGCTTGAGAAACTAGTGGGCAGCTTGTTAACCATAACAGCTGAATCATAAAATGCACTGGAGGATTTCTGAAACTGATTTATCTTATCTATTAGATAGGTATGACTGGCCTTTACATCTAAATATATCTTCTTTAAGCCATATATTATTATTCAATGCACTACCTCAGAGATCAAGCTAGATCGGGTACACGTTTACTTGGAAGTAACTATATTGCACTGGGGGGTTACACCGGCTTGAAGTGAAAACTCCTTCCAGGAATTGCTTGCCGGAGCAGATCTGCCAATTTTTTTTAGTTGATAGTTCAATTGGAATTGGACACCATGAGAATATGCCACTCAGAGCATATCTGCATACATGACTCCTTGACCAAATACAGAGATGTCCTTGCTTTATCTAGTTATGGCTGTGACTAGAAAGAATAACTGAAAAACCATATCTCCTAGAATAAGGAAGTTGGTTTCAGAGTGTGTCTCACTGATTTTGGCCAAAGCACAAAACTGCATCTCACTTATTTTGGCCATGTCATACAGGGGAATTCACCGGAGAAAGCAGAGTTGGCGGTAAAAGGAAACCAGGCTGCCAAAGAACACGATGTCAGGACACCATCAAAGCTGATCTCACTTGTCCAAAGCCCCAGGCCTTGCGAACGCAGAAACAAACAATCTCTGGGAACGTTTGATACAGGTTTAATCAAGCTTGAGGCCTGGCACAAATGAGTATGTAGTTCGTTGCAAAGTTAGCGCTAGGAGCTACTGCCTCCCAGCGCTCCATATAGGCAGGCCACGCCCCTCGGCCCCACCCACACAACCAGCATCCGGCATTGGCAGTCAGTTCCACATTAGCAGTCCATCATCCGGTGCATAGGCTACCGGCCTCCATCCGGCCTCCGACCGTTCGCCCCGCATGCTGTTGTATCCGGCGCCAGTAAGCTGGGATCCGGAATGCTGCGAGTCAGCTGTGCAGGAGAGAATGCCGCCATCGCCCCTCTCGCTGCTGCCACGGCTGCTGCCGGAGCCAACGCCATCTCAGCCAGGCACCTCCTCACTACCCGGCCATCGCTGCGCCGCACGACTGTTCCTGCTGCCTCAGCAGTTCCTGCCTTCCCCCCTCCCCCCCCCCAGGTATGGCAAGCCGCTGGGGCTTGACAGCTGACACCAGCCAGAGCACAGAACAACTCAAAGAAGGAGTGCAAGATTGGAAGAGATGGAAAGACCTGGTCCCTGGAATTGCCAAGAGTTGGACACAACTGAATGGATAACATCACTATCCTCCTCCTCCTCCTCATCATCATCATCATCTGCATCCTGACGATGTAAACACTGACATTTATCTTTCCCTTACTGCATATACAACCTACAGTTTCTTAACTGGAAATAAACTCTGTTGAATTCTATGGCTAAAATTTAATTTTTATGTTAGGGCCCATATGGATTTAGTCCGATGAGGCATCAGCTGAATAGGCGTATCAGCTTAAGAGTCCAAAAGCTAAATTCAACCACCACTAGGGGGCGGGGAAAGCTCAGCCTTCCCATCTCAGGTCTTGGTAGATTAAGATTCTGAACTGGACTCAAGGCTATTTGGCCTTTGGGATTCCATGTTGTCAGTGTGTGGAAAGCCAAACACACAAACTAACATTGTGGAGGGATTCCACTTGCAAGGAAACACATCTGTATAAATATGAGACTTTCTAAGATCTAAGTAGCAAATTAGGGTTGCTACAGCTCAACTTCGGGAGAAGTCAAGGAATGTTGGATATTTATGGCCCATTAAGGACAAGAACAACTTTTGTCATAGCCCATAAGATTCCTGATAACATGCCTGATTTTTGAAATCTGGACTTTAGACCAGATTGAAAATGGGCTGCTGCCTTTGTTTCTTGAAACTGGTCATTTGTTTGGACTGTTTATGCACCTTTGATTCTGGGATTCAATCAGAACATTGCCACTGGTTGGTTCTCTATGAATTAAATTGGATTTTACAACTCTCCGAGCAATTGTAAAGTTTGCATCCCCGCAGTTAGTGACCCAATCAGTTTACATTCTTCACGGATCTGAGTCAAGCTACAAAATCATGATTCTTGTTTCTCAATGGAAATCTATGACCAGAACATGTACTGGTATCTTCCTTTTCTATCATAATAATGGCCTCCAGGCCATTTCACCCACAAAATGACCAGCAAATTGGTCATAGTGGGTCATTAACCACTGAATCCATTGAACCTTATAGCCTACGACAAGAAGGCCATTAACCACTCTGAAGACTTCTGTTGGACGACCTTGGTAAGATCACATTTGGAACATAGTGGAATAACATATATTTTGCCTGCTGAAGTTTCCAGTTTCAATTGATAACTTCCCCAAGTGGAGCTAAAAAACGTGTCTGGTATACTGTAAAACTGCTGTTTTAAAAGACATATTAGATAGACCATGGTGTATTTGATGGCAGCTTCCTGATTTTCTGTGCGGTGAGATCACAAATGGTCCTAATCTGTACCTATGTTTGTTTATGCTCTGAGAACATTTCATCATTCTTAGCACCTTAGAGTACTAAGATGACAACATGGCCAATTTTACTATGGTTTAGCTCACATCTAAGCAAAGACGATCGCAGTGTTAGTATGGGCTGAACCTGTAGGAAACTCTTCTAAAGACTTCAATCAAAACAAACAACTGAATATATTCACTTCCCTTGCAGTGGCTGCCTGAAAACTCAAACTTGATCTATCCCTGGTAAATACTGGTATATCCTGTCTGCTGTCTTGAGGAGGAATTAGTATTGCTCCGGGATCAGGTATCAGTTGCCAGCTGTTGAGGAAGAACTTGAGGTCATCACCTCTCTGAGAGAGGACATAGCTGGATAGCATGATAATATACTGTTTTTTTCCCATAGTCCAGGAAAGTAAGAGTAACTGTTTTTGCTGGAACAAAAACTAAATGCATGTCTGAATTCAAGATCATGATTTGTCTGGCAATGTAACTAGGCAACATTTGGTCAACCTATCCTTCAATGCAAATTGATCCTTACCCTCTGACTTCCTTGGTGTGCTTGTACGGTAGCTGAGTTCCTATAGACCTTGTGAAAGTCTCTTGTACACCCAAACTATGCACTGGGATGTTAGCACTAACTTAGGACCTCTTTATCTTGATTACCATTTTAAAGAAGTCTGTTGCAACCAAATCCAGGGAAAAATCTGCCTATGGACAACACTGTATGCAATCAGTAAGCGACTGTTCACTAATCTGTTGTTGTTGTTGTTGTTGTTGTTGTTATTATTATTATTATTATTATTAATTAAATTTGTATGCCGCCCAACTCCCAAGGGACTCTGGGCGGCTCACAACAATATAAAAAACTATTAAAAGAAAACATAATAAAAACAGTTAAAAACAGTTAAAAACTCATACACACATTTCCATTTAGATTTCTGTTCCATTTAGATTTCTCTTGCTAATCTTTCTTTTAATTTACAATATTTAAGAGCCACCCCAAACTACAATTACAACCCCAAAATACTCAACTCTTGTTGAGTGGCCAACAATAACTCCAATAACGGTCCCTGATAATGGTAATAGACTACCTACAGGGGTCTTCTAGACATAACCAGAGCACAAAAACAGTACTGTTTTAACTTGGTTATGGAAAGCACAGCCTTCTCTTCACATTATGCCAATGTCCTCACTGTGAACTGCAATAGGTTCATGAAACAGGTTGCAATCAGTTTCTCTTTCCCCACAATCAGCATTCAGACCAAATGCACATCCAATGTGCTCTGCTACATTTAATAACCAGCGGGATTCAGAGGACACCCATGAAATCTAAGGCAATGAGCCGCGGTGGCGCAGTGGTTAGAGTGCAGTACTGCAGGCTACTTCTGCTGACTGCCCGGCTGCCTGCAATTTGGCAGATCCAATCTTACCAGGCTCAAGGTTGACTCAGCCTTCCTTCCTTCCGAGGTGGGTAAAATGAGGACCCAGATTGTTGGGGGCAATATGCTGATTCTGTAAACCACTTAGAGAGGGCTGTAAAGCACTGTGAAGCGGTATATAAGTCTAAGTGCTATTGCTGTTGCTAATCCCAATGTGAATTTTCACGACCATCCAAGAATTCCTGCCCCAGGAATCCTCACTATACTAAAGGAATGAACCAAGTTATTTTGTGAGAGATTCAACGCATACATAGAATCGCTTTTAATAAAATCTAGTGTGTTCCCAGGTCAAATTCTTCAACTGGGATGTGGAACCTTCAGGAAGTAAATTTCATTTTGACATAAGCAAGGAGCATGGCTCCCCAAAATGCATCTACGAGCACTGGATTTTAAGCCGAGATCCATCAGATCTTTGACATGTCTCTCCTACTTGAAATTGATGAGTTTCTGTGTCAACACCCTCCATTAGCCATCTTTCATGCTCTGGAGGCCCTTCTTGGCCAATTTAACAAAGAAGGATGCTCTACAAAAGAGACAAGTTATCTGCTAATGACAGGCAATGGTTCAATATTTTATGCCACCTTTAAAAAGTTTTCAGTAACTGAAGGTGTTCTCACATTAATTCTTTGCATCAATTATTGACAGGGAATTTAATTTAAAGGCAAGTAGTCAGTAACCTAGGGGTACTCTTTTAAATAATTTATAATTGCTGCATAGGTGTAATCATATTGCTATTGATTAAGATCCACTCGCTTCTATCCGCCCCACGTTCCTTATGCTAATTAATTTAAGTGATATCACCCTTTTAACACTGTATTTCTTGGTAAGAGGAACTCATTATAAAAATAATTTAATAAAGGCCATCTTTTACAAGTTCATTTGATTAATACCTTGTGCGTCCATGGAGGGAGAGGGAGAGGGGACGAGGAAAATGTAAGAACATTAAGCTAGAAACAGAAAGCAGATATAGACATTAAAGCACAGACGGCTTATTGTAGGGACCACTTGCAACGATCACAAGTGTGTATTTGTGCATGGATACATGGATGCATAAATGCACACCCCAAAAAGCCTCCCAAAGCCTATATGTTTTTTCTGTTGAAATATTTTCTATTTGTGACTCCCTCGTACCACCATCATTTAGAACATTAATTATATGTATGCCTCCAGGTTGGATACAAAAGCCAAGAAAAGCAGAAGAAATTTTAATTCTAAAGACATCTACATACAAAAGACATTTAGGGGCTGCAGTAAAAGTATCCACATATGTACTATGGAGGTGATGATATTATACCCAAGCAACTATCAAAAGTAGTTACAACCGATGGTAAAACAAATGTCAACAATTTTACACACATAAACCAGAGGTGGGTTCCTTCCGGTTCTAACCGGTTCTTTAGAACCGTTAGTAACTCGGCGATGACATCACGGAGCCGGTTCTGTCAGTGTCTCCGTGGGTGCCGCCATCTTGGATTTTGCTTCTGCGCATGCGCAGAAGCTAATTTTTTTATTGCTGAGCGTGCACACGACGCGACCCTGAGCGAACCAGCAGCAAAAGGATCCAGAACCCACCCCTGACATAAACCATATCTAAGTAGCAAAGAGATACTTTTCTTGACCTTTAAAGAAGACCTCAAATTAATTCTATACCCTCAAAAGGTTCCAAAGTTGCTTTTTCAAGAAGCAACTGGACTTTCTGTTTTTTCTTTGAAGCTCTGAGCGGAAGAAGCTTCTTGGATGGGAAGCGAAAGGTCTTCAAAGAAAAAACTAGACATTTACCCCAAAAAGGATTGATACAGAAGAAGGAAATAAAAACTACTCTAACCCCACCATACATCCTGCCCTCTATCACTCTAAGTACCTTCACTCTCTTGTTCCATCCCAACTCCAGATGCAAGGGAAAAAAATTCTCATTTTATTTCTTGCCAGAGTTAGATGGGTGTATTGACTTTACCTCCTTAAACTTTATAGATTGTGTCACTGACTATTAATAGGTCAGATATTAGATACAGGTAGTTCTTGACTTACAACCACCATTGAACCCAAAATTTCAGCTGTTAAGTGAGTTTCCCCCCGTTTTTCGACCTGTCTTGCCACAATTGTTAAGTGAATCACTGCAGTTGTTAAGTTAGTAACACTGCTATTAAGTGATTTTGGCTTCCCCATTGACTTTGTTTGTCAGAAGGTCACAAAAGGCGATCACATGACCCCGGGATACTGCAACCGTCATAAATATGAACCAGTTGCCAAGCGTCTGAATTTTGATCACGTGCTGCAATGGTCGTAAGTATGAAAAGCGCTCATAAGTCACTTTTTTTCAGAATGAGCACTAAATGGACTGTTGTAAGTCAAGGAGCACCTGTACTGAATGAAAGATTAATATAACAATTGCCACCAATATCTAAGCCAAAACGTACAGCTTGGCCTTGCTTTTTAAGGAAGGTAATAGACACTACTGATTATAAATAACCCAATATTATTGGACATATCACAACCATGGAGGATAAACTTTTCTGGGCTTTAAAACCGATTACTGATGTCCTTCTTTTGTCCTTCAGTGTATACTAAGTTCCTAATTGCAGAGATCAAATCCTTTCTTTGCGCTGGTTAATAACCATAATAAAGATGATGATGACAAATCTTTTCTGTATGGGTGCCAAATTTATGGAAATTTCTATCAGCACCATTTTGCACTGTCTATTTTGTAGATGTCCCCCTGAGACTAGTTTTTCTCAGGCTGGCTTAAAATTACTCGATTTCTCTAAAAGACGATCCACTTTCCCTCAAATAATATCTAAACACAGGCAATAATTCTATGCAACACTCGCGTAAGGTTGTTAGCTCCAAACAAAACCCCTCCTGCACGTGTGACAAAATTTTATTTACTGTATGTATGCAGATATGTATACACATAAAGTTACAATATGTTTGTGTATGTGTGTGTGTGTGTGTGTGTGTGTATTAAGTAATAACTATGTTGTTATAAGTTTAACTAGTGTATATCATTCATTTGGCTATATTTTTAATAAATTGGACTGCACTCTCATAGATTGTTGTTTTTATGGTTTTTAATAGTTTTTTATTATTGTTTTTAATGTGTTTCAATGATTATTGTTGTATGATTTTTGTATCATATACAAACCATCTCTTTCAAATACCCTTCCTACCCAGTAGGGTAGACCATGACTGTCTGCTGAAGGTCGCCATCTAGTGGAGAAGATGTGATGGCACAGGTTTATTTCCGAGGTCTCCTGTTTTGTGGAACAAAACAAAAGTAATTTCCTACTGTTCTGGTGAACAGTTAAGTCATGGTTTTGTTCTGAAGGTTTCTGGTTTCAGTGAGGTGCAGTTTCAGGAAATTGGTTGATGTTATATTACATTTATTTATTTTTATTCATGAATCTATTATTGTACCTATTGCTTTATCATATAATTCATTAACCGGGCATTGTTAAGAGTGTGTCAAACTGAAGCAGTACATGGCTCCTACAAATAAAATTAATTCAATGACTAAAACAAAGTACACCCCATCTGTAAATATTAATCATTGTTTCACATGGGAAGCACTGGCAAACCTAGGTATTCCCCTCTCTCCTTTCCACAAAAGTGACAATAGAAGTAAAAAGAAGAGAAGCAGAAGGAGGCCCAAGATATAGATTGGAATGTGAAGGGTTAACTGCACTAGGAAGAGAAGGAAAGAAAAAACGGGGAAACAGCGAGGATGGGGGTCAGAGGACAGGAAGAAGAGGAAAGAAGTAATATTTGTACATTACTAAGAGGGTTAATTTCATTAGGTCAGCAAACCATTGTACAGTAATTCGGGTAAATCGGCAAGCTAAACTTTCAAGGTGGAGCACTTTCCAGCAACAACAGCTGCAATCATTTATTGGGTCTTCAACAAAGTCTCTATTCATCTCGGCTAACACAAGATGCATAATATAAAACCAGATTGCTCACTGGAAGCCTTAAGAAGAAAGCCAGTGCTTAAATATTTTGGACCCTGTTGTAGCTTGCCCCCATCCCGTGCAGCTGCTCATGGATCCGGACGAACAAGAACAGACCATAGGGTGGCAAGAGCAGTCTGTAGCTCCGGCACCGGAGTCCGAGACCGAAGAGGACGCAGGGCCAGAGGACGATGCTCAATCAGGGCCTTCTGCACCTCCCCAGCAGGAGTTCAGTGACTCCAGTGAAGAGGAGGGGCCTCTGATTGATGCTAGCGCACGCAGGGCAGCTAGCCGGCAAGAATGGCTTTGCAGAAGGAGGTCTACTCACAGGTAACCCTGCAGGCAGAGGGGCCACGCCCTAAGCCTATATAAGGTTGACTCACAAACGGCACTTTTGCTGGAAACAACGTCTTTACCTGGCTTCTGATTAATCTGTTGGTGTTATCAGTTGGACGAACTCCAGTCTGGGCTCTCGGCCTATTCCAGCAATTGAGGCAATTAAGGTCTTCATAATCTGTTTGTTTTGTTTTGTCTTTGAACTCCCGGCCAAAGTGTTTGTGAATGTTAACAAGCCTTTTGGGAGAAACTCTGAACTTAAATGATCACTAAGCCTTGATTAGTGATAAAACCTACTTTAATTTGGACAAGTGTGTCTGTGTGTCGTTTCTGGGGGTTTGCTACGCTGGGTCACAACAGACCCCATTAGGTGAAGCCAGGAATCACTGGAGAAGATCCTGAGATTTGCAGAGACCAAAGGCAGTAGAGCCGCCTGGGAAAGCCAAGGGAAAGCATCAAAACCATAAAAAAGCAGAAGTTAGAATATTTCGGACATGTGATGCGGGAAAATATGGCATCCTTCACTTAATCCTCCAAGGAAAGATTGAAGGCAAACGAGGTCCAGGCAGAAGAAGAACATCATGGCTTCAAAATCTAAGGGACTGGTTTGGACAAAACTCAACAGCACTTTTTCGTGCGGCTGTTGATAAAAATAGGATCGCCAACATAATTGCCAACATGATCGCCAATGCCTGATGACGGAATGGCACAAGAAGAAGAACAAAGGCAGTAGAAAAAGAGGCAGAGAGAAGCAAGATGAATAAACACAACACTGATGACACCAGCATGAGTTCACAAGGTCTCAGAGAAAAAGCTATTGTTAGTCAGTTCTGGGGAAAATTGTGATCATTGGACCAGCTGGAAGTGACTGAACAACAACAACAAAAATAAGAATGCCCTCCCTTTTATTTACAGATGAATTATTAGGGGGAAATTCATGTTGGGTAAATAAAACATTATTTTAATATACTGCAGTGAATCTGCTGGTATTAAACACTAGCATGTGGAGGCACTGAGGTCCAAACTAGAGTGAAGTCCCATGCGTGGTGATGCCATCACAAAAATGCTACAACATTCTTGTATCTCAACGAGTGTGTAACTCACAGCATTTGTGTGATGACACCATCCCATACTGGTCATGACACTTCTGCGAGAAGGATGAAAGTGAAGCACCTACCCAGAGCAGGGAAAAACCATCCTTATTGTGATGCCAAAGGTTTTGAGGAAAGGTGTCAAACCAGTTTAGTAACGCAAACTCTTTATGAAGCAGCTGTGCATGAATCTGGCCCATGCTTGACAATTTCCCAACAAAAGGCATAAAGACAGACCTGTGGGGGTTCAGGCAGAAAAGGATAATTTGATACGTGTAGTCAACACATGGCTAAGCAGGATGCCTTGCCTCCAACCACGTCTATCTCTACCATCTATAACCAGTCAATTAACTTCTTGTACTTTGCTGAGGAAACCCTGACAGAATAATTAGACAGCTGTGCTGTGACTTTTCATGTCAAGACTAATAAAAGTAATGATCAACTTTCTTGATCGTTTACTTTTAAAATGGAATGACATTCTCTTGGAAACAGCATGAAGACAGAGGTAGAGCACAGTAAAATGTCATTTTGAACAGCGCTCGTCTGGCATCTGCATATTTAAGAGGAGAAAGACTTGCTTTCTTCCTTCCTTCCTTCCTTCCTTCCTTCCTTCCTTCCTTCCTTCCTTCCTTCCTTCCTTCCTTCCTTCTCCAATCTCCTTCCTTCATTTCTTCCTTCTCCAATCTCCTTCCTTCCTTCCTTTTCCAATCTCCTTCCTTCCTTCCTTCCTTCCTTCCTTCCTTCCTTCCTTCCTTCCTTCCTTCCTTCCTTCCTTCCTTCCCTTGTAAATGACACTGACACTACAACCAGAAAGTTCATTTTGTAAGGATGATTCATTAAGAAATAAAATATTCATGGCTGACAGCTTGAAGGATCACCATACAGTTTTATTCTAATGCACCTGTCCTCTTTGTCAAGTCCAATATGGGATGTCATACCGCCAAAGTTTTATTTAGAAATTGTTTGTCAGAGTGAGCTTTCTAATGTGAATGAAAAATTCATCTCCTCATTAAGATGATTTTACATGAAATGTCTAGGATTTTCAATGAACACCGGGACATGAACCAATTACTGTTAAACACTTAAAGAGACCGTGCCTTTGCCCACTCAGCAAAACCCTTGCTGAAGAAGAAGAAAAAAATACAAAACCTTTATCATGGGAAAAAGAAATCTCTGTAAAGAAAAAAGCAAAAGGAAGTTTAGTTTTGGAGAAAGAGAGAATAAGCTAAGCCCCATTTTTAAATCGTTTCAAGAGTCATGCCCATGTTAATTTGGGATGAAATCTGACATATTCAAGTTATACTTGGATAATGACATGAAGTTAATAAAATAAATGTGGGCTGAAAAAGGAATCTAAAAATAAATATTTATGGTAAGTGTGTGTGTGTGTGTGTGTGTGTGTGTGTTCTAGTGGCTAGGGCACCATGCTAGAAAGCAGGAAACTGCTTTCAAGTTCCCCCTTAGCCATGAAAGTCAGCTGGATGACCTTGGGCAAATCACCAGGCGACAGTAAATTCTAGTCCTGGCATGAGAGCCAGTTGGGTGATTTTGGCCCAATCACTCTCCCTCAGCGCAATTAATAAAAATTAATAAATAATGTTTATGTGCACCTACATGCCATTCATATTTGTTTCAAGATGGTTCTGACAGTTTTTATAACTCTGCCAAACAACTGCAGATTTTTTTAAAAAACCAAACATCTGGCACAATTAATGTTGAGAATGATTGTGCTGCTGTTTCAATGATATTCTATGTATTCAGTGATTTATTTAGTTGCATAATTTTGTGGAATTTGATCTAGCTCCTTATCTACTGGAGAATAAAGAAAGTGAACGTTTCTGAGTTTTTCTATGGTATTTTATTTTATTTTTAGTTCCTGAGTCTCCTTGTGATTTACATTTTTTAAAAAAAACTATCCATAGTTATTTGTAAAGTCACTCTGGGTTAAGAATAGATGATGATTTGAATGGTGGGTGATTTGAATATGAAGTTGGCTTGTTTAAACAAACAATAACTAGCAACAGTTTATATGCTAAAATTAAAATGGGAAAATAGAAACAAAAGTTTAGAAGCCTTTGTAGTAGAAAAATAGCAAAAAAAGAGAATACGATTTCCAATCTATAAATGAGGAAGAACGTTTGTCATATTTCAATAAGAATTTTTTTTTTTGAGATTGGCAAGATATAAATGTTAGTAAATACATTTATGACATTTGATACATAAACCAAATAAATACTAGTCTAGATTTTATTTATTTTACTTTGGTTATAGTTTAGTCCAGCAGTCCCTAGCCTTTACAGCTTGGTGGCCAGGCAGAAGGGAGCGGGGAACCAGTGCTCACAAGTGTGGTGGGCCGGTGTGCACACGGCATGCTCACACACCAGCCCGCTGCTTGTGCAAGTTGAGCTATGCATGCACACGTGTGCACTGGCCCTCCGCTCGCGTGGCCTGGTTCCAAATGGGCCACAGGTTAGTCCTTCAACCAGAATGTGCGCAGGAATTAATGAATTATTAGCGTATGTATTGAGTCTGTCATCTGCACCTCTATAACTGTCTGGTTTGGTTCTGCAACCCAACAAGACAGACACAGACTTCAATGGATAATTAGAACTGCAGAAAAAACAATTGCTATCAACCTGCCTTCCATTGAGGACCTGTATACTGCATGAGTCAAAAAGAGGGCAGTGAAAATATTTACTGACCCCTCGCATCCTGGACATAAATTGTTTCAACTCTTACCCTCAAAACGATGGTATAGAGCACTGCACACCAGAACAACTAGACACAAGGACAGTTTTTTCCCGAATGCCATCACTTTGCTAAACAAATAATTCCCTCAACACTGTCAAACTATTTACTAAGTCTGCACTACTATTAATCTTCTCATCGTTCCCATCACCCATCTCCTCCCACTAATGACTGTATCTTTGTTGCTTGTATCCTTACGATTTATATTGACTGGTTCCTACTATGATTTGATTGCTTATTTGTACCCGGATTCTTGATGAACTTATCTTTTCTTTTATGTACACTGAGAGCATATGCACCAAGACAAATTCCTTGTGTTTCCAATCACACTTGGCCAATAAAAAATTCTATTCTATTCTATTCTATAATGTCTGTATATTAGTGAGAAAAGAACTAGAGGCAGGATTTATCTACTCTTTGCAAATAATGTGTTTGGTGAACAAAGCATTTGGTATGATAAAGATGCATGATAGTATATTTCCAGGCAAATGTTCTCTTTTAACTTGCAAAATGATGTGGAAATAGGATAGAGCCACCTGAAAACTGGGGGGGGGGGGGGGAGAGGAACACAGAAATGTACAAACTTGACACATTTGTCCGCCCTTACCGAAGACTCCCTGTTGTGCATTTTTGTCATATTAAACTATGGTTCGGTGCCATAGTCAAATACAATATTTCCTTTAAAGATTAATCACACCACAATTGTAATTTAATGTTTCATATGTCTAATGAACATGGGGTGGGCAAATGACGGATTTCCCCCTTTCAGGATTTTTGCTAAATGTGCTGTATAACAAAAAACATCTCTACTATAGTTTCCATTATTTTGGCCATAATTAGTTTCTCTGGGAAAACCATGAGGAATGGTTTCTCTTGTTTTTACATTCACATTTTTGCTGCATGGATTGTGGTTACTGTTTAGCAAAAGGCTAAAAAGAAAGAAGTATTTAGCAAAATGCATTTTATTTCTAAAAGAGCATATTTTCTTACAAATCAATATTAATTTATCTGATTACTATTGCCGCTTAGAGCAAAAAGTCTATTTGCACTGAGCTGCCGGGAAAATTTTTTATCCAGACCAAAAAGTTACTCAAATATTTATAAGGTTGGATAACTTAGTAAATAAAATACTGACGGCAAGATACAAAAGTACCTTTGGGGGGAAAAAAAGAGAGAAAACATGCAATTTCAGATGGTGTATTAGACAAATGGGTCTTTCTAACACAAATTTGTCTGCTATTCAGTCCTGATACAAAGAATAAGGAAAGAATTAAGGAAAAGAAAAAAAAACCTACAAGCATCCTTCCAAATCAAAGAAATTAAACAAGGTTTTATTTATTCCTGACTGAAAGTTTAAAGTCCTACAGGTGTCCTCACAATTCAGGTATAGCTAAAGAATTGGGTCTAGGTTGGTTTAAGGCTCTGGAGGCTAAATCACATTATGAACAATTGAGAGAACCAGTTCTGGACACCATGATACAAAAAAAAAAAAGATGTTGAGAAAGTATGCAAAGAAGAGCAACAAAGAGGATAAGGGAGGCTAAAGAGCCGAGGTGGCGCAGTGGTTAGAGTGCAGTACTGCAGGCTACTTCAGCTGACTGCTAGCTGCAGTTCGGCGGTTCAAATCTCACCGGCTCAAGGTTGACTCAGCCTTCCATCCTTCTGAGGTGGGTAAAATGAGGACCCAGATTGTTGGGGTCAATATGCTAACTCTGTAAACCGCTTAGAGAGGGCTGTAAAGCACTATGAAGCGGAATATAAGTCTAACTGCTATTGCTATTGCTAAACCATACTGAAAGATTGAGAGAACCAGGTATGTCTAGTCCAGGGGTTGGCAACCCGCAGCTCTGGAGCCAGGAGGCCACAAGAGGAGGGGGGAGGAGGAGGAGGACGGTCGCCCGAAGGGAGGGGGGAGAGAGACACACACACACACATACAGAGAGAGGGGGAGAGAGAGAGAGAGAGAGACACACACACACACACACACAGAGTGATACATAGAGAGGGGGTGAGAGGGGGGAAGAGAGGGAGAGAGACACAGAGGGAGAGAGACAAGGGGGGGAGAAAGACACAGATACAGAAAGAGGGGGGGAGAGGGGGAGAAACGGAGAGAATGGTTTTGTGGCTGGGTAGGCATGGCTAGGGGGGTCATGTGACTGGGTGGGAGTGAGTGACATTGAGTTGGCCATGCCCATCCAGGTTTTGTGGCTCCTAGTGTCTTTTTTTTCTGTGGGAAACAGGTCCAAGTGGCTCTTTGAGTGTTTAAGGTTGACGACCCCTCGTCTAGTCTAACTAAGAGAAGGGCTAGGGGTGACATGATAGCAGTCTTTCAGTATTTGAGAGGCTGTCACTTTATTCTCCAAAGCACTTGAGGGTGGGATAAGAAGTAACGGCAGGAAGATCACTAAACAGAGATCCCTTATGGGGGGGGGATGGGTGACATAAAAATTAAAAAAACAAAAACAAAATAAAACAAGGAGAAATTTTCTGACAGTGGGAACAATTAACCAGTGGAACGGCTTGCCTTCAGAAGTTGTGGGTGCTCCATCACTGGAGGTTTTCAAGAAGAGACTGGACAGACATTTGTCCAGAATGGTGTAGGCTCTCCTGGTTGAGCAGGAGGTTCATTCTCTTCTTAAAAACTTCCACAACTTCTGGAAACAAACCATTCTACTGATTAATTATTCTCACTGTGAGGGAAAATTTCCTTATTTCTCCATAATAAAAAAGATACTGAGATAAAAACATTGAGAAGTAATGGCTACATCACATTCAGACTAGTTGATAAAAAACAAAAACCACCCCAAGATACTCTCTCTTTATTTATATTATTACAAATATCTCTCCACATAAATAAATGTTATCTGATGTAAACTGGGAATTGTGTAGGGTTTATAAGTACTAAGATACTATGCACAGATAAACAGATAGGAATATGCAAGGTAAGTGATATGTAAATGCAAGAATGACTTAAACTGAGAAACAATTGAACAATGAATACCCAGATACATGTTATAAATTCAGATTCATATCTTTTACGGCTTTCAGTATCCTCCAACACAAAGAACATTCCACTGAGTTTGTGAAAAGTCATATCTCTTTTTAAGCATAGTCTTATATATAAATGGCTCAAAGGCATTTTCTCTTAGATTTTGACTCTGCTTTCACTCAATTAATTTACTGAGATAAAATCAAGTTACAAATAACCTAGGGGTTCTCTCTTAGTTGCTGCTTCTTGGATTGGAGGATGGAGAACTTTTAATAGTAGAATTTCTGTCTCCTGGGAATCTCAACTGGGAATAGCGCTTTGAAAATTATCCAAAGCAAACTAAGCAAAAAGTATTAAAAATAATAAAAGAATTATTAATAATTCTGCAGGAAGTTAAACTGTATTTATATACTAATGAACTGTTGCCCACGGGCGTTTTTTTTAAAAGTACAAATATACAAAAAATAACATCATCAGTGTAGACTCATGAATTCCATTATTTCCATTCTTTTAGCTCAGGATAACAGACCAAGAACAGGAAGTCTGAAAATAGATGCTACAATTAAAGTGGAAGGCAAAATTTCAATTATAACATTTGGTGATTAGGTATCAAGTCGTGGCACCATGCATCCATCAGATGTCAAAAATTGGGAAAACTGCATTAAATCACACACAAAAAAGGGAGAGATTGTATACAGTCACCTTTTAAAGTTCATCTCTGCTTTGAATTTCAACTGCAGGTCTTAGTTCCAAAACAGAAGAATTGAAGCTTTAGGAATCTCTCTCTCTCCCCCTCTCTCTTTTAATTTCAGAATTATTTTTATACATCAATGATTTGTGTGTCTGTGTCATTTTCTTCCTTGGTGAGCATTTACACTGATTGTATCCATCAAAGATAAAATCTTTTCATGACATACAGCCTACTTTGATTAAAAAAAAAAAAAAGAACTACAGATCACCAAGCTATTAAAGTGCTTTAGCCAAATCTTTAAATGTTAATGACTTTATGATTTACAATGTACGCGTTTAGTTTCCCTCTTTGGTATTTTGTACATATCTATTGTTTTCCTTATTTCGTGTAATACACCATCTTGTCCATTCCATTAGACAGAAAGACAGGATATAAATTGTACTAATCAGTTAAATAAAAGAAGCAATCTATGAGTTTCCAATTTTAGTTCAATGATCTGTGTGATGGGATGTGAGGCAAACAGCTGGACATGACAAAGAGACACATGTTTTTTTTTTTTGCACAAAGGAGAACATCATCAGGACTATGGTTTATTTGTGGTTAGGAAAGGTGCTGTTTTGGTGACTGCATGGGCAAATTCGGAGAAATTTCAAACATGGATGTTCTTTCTGTTTTGTACAGATTCAGAATCTAGTTGACAGAGGTTAAGAATTTTGACAATCAATGCTGGGTTAGAGAAAATTGCAGGGTGAGAGGGAATAAAATGATTACCTGAATTATTCTACATGTGAGAAGCAATAGTCCATGTTAGGCATCATGAATAATAAATATCGCTCCTTTTTCTTATGATTGACTAAACCTATCAAACATTACACTCATATCGCTAACTGTTGCAATTGCATCTGCTATTTTAAAGGGCTCTTCTGCATTGGCCATGTTTTCAGCCGAACAGTTCCCAAGACGTTTTCTGTTCTGTTTAGTTGAGAATACGGCAAACAAAGAGAAAGTGTTAAACCCAGTCCTTTCCTATTCAGATGACAGAAGGAAGTAAGCAAGAAACTCTGTTTCTGTTCTTGCTCTATTGGGCTTTTGAAAGATCTACCTGATGGAACATAGAAGAAGAAAAATGTTTCTACTTTTGAAGTGTGGAAGAAAGCTTAAAAATGGCTCTACATTGGGAACAAGGAGTCTGATTGCTATCCTAACAGAATTACAGTTGCAAGAAAAAGTATGTGAACCCCTTGGGATTACGTGGAGTTTTGCATTAATTGGTCATAAAATGTGCTCTGAACGTCATCTAAGTCACAACAATAGAAAAACACAGTCTGCTTAAAATAATACTACACAAACATTAGATGTTGCCATGGTTTAATTGAACATAACATGTAAACAGTCACAGTGCAGGGAGGAAAAAGTATGTGAACCTTTGGACTTAATAACTGGTTGACCCTCCTTTGACAGCAATAACCTCAACCAAACGTTTCCTGTAGTTGCAGATCAGACCTGCACAACGATCCGGAGTAATTTTGGACCACTCCTCTTCACAAAACTGTTTCAGT
>QLTV01004403.1:3271119-3282885 GCA_003457575.1 Thermophis baileyi
ACAAATGACTGTATGACTGTAACTTTGTTGCTTGTATCCTTACGATTTACATTGACTGGTTCCTAATATGATTTGATTGGTAAGGTACTCTATAACTATCATTAAGTGTTGTACCCTATGATTCTTGACAAATGTATCTTTTCTTTTTATGTACACTGATAGCATCTGCACCAAAGACAAATTCCTTGTGTGTCCAATCACACTTGGTCACTATAGAATTCTATTCTATTCTATTCTATTCTATTCTATTCTATTCTATTCTATTCTATTCTATTCTATTCTATTCTATTCTATTCTATTCTATTCTATTCTACCTTGGGAAGAAATTAGAATGTTTTCTTTCTGTGATCACACATGCTGAGAGGAGATACCTAATATTTTGAAGATCATTTTTTTTTGCAACACATTTCTTTACATGCACTAAAAGGGAATGTTGTGGTGTGGATTTTTTTAAAAAATTGATAACTAGAATGGGGAAAAAATGACATTCAAGCATCTGTTTTCAGCATCTGAATTCTAGGAAAAGTTTGCCCTTGAAATGAAAAAAGAAAAAAAAAAAGATTCTCCCAGGGACTGACAATGCCAAATGACCTCCACACTTCTTGTAAGGAAGTACACAATTAATGTCTACACGGCTTCAACTTGGTTACTTATTTATTTAATTTCTAGGCTGTCCAACGCCAAATATCTTGAAAATAATATGAAGCATATTGTTGAACTAGGGAGTTTGATCCCTCAGGATGTTGTGACCTTCCTTATTTAGATGGTTTTAAAATTCATTGGAAATCAGACAAATGAATGGAAGGTAAAGGCCATCATCATAAGGGACGCGGTGGCTCAGTGGCTAAGATGCTGAGCTTGTCAATCAGAAGTTCGGCAGTTCAGCGGTTCAAATCCATAGTGCCGCGTAACGGGGTGAGCTCACGTTACTTGTCCCAGCTTCTGCCAACCTAGCAGTTCGAAAGCACGTACAAAATGCAAGTAGAAAAATAGGGACCACTTTGGTGGGAAGGTAACAGCACTCCGTGCGCCTTCGGCGTTGAGTCATGCCAGCCACATGACCACGGAGACGTCTTCGGACAGCGCTGGCTCCTCGGCTTAGAAACAGAGATGAGCACCGCCCCCTAGAGCCGGAAACGACTAGCACGCATGTGCGGGGGAACCTTTACCTTTTTTAAAGGCCATCAAGTTACTGTGAGCCTTGATAGTAATATTATCTCCAAAATCAGAGGGAACACATTGGAGAATTTTCTGGACTGAATAAGAGCAGTAAAGATTGCTGCTGTTTTGCTGATACTACAATGGCTGTTTCCATCAAGGGATGCTAGGAACTTTGTTTTAATTTTCATTTCTTTCTCTCTTTGAATCCTAGAGACTTATATTTTATCCAGCACATAATCATTCATAAGTAGGGTCCTCCTGTCTCCTAAAACATAATACTATCAACACTCATATTTCTCCATTCCTTTTTTATTGGAGCCAGGTGAAACTATGAAACTCACAAAAAATGGACTAGACAGGAGTTAACACACTGAATGAAAGAATTGAGAGCACAGAGAGATTCATTTGTCTGGATGAGATTCCCAATGCACAAAGCTTGCCGATTCATTGAAGGAATAATATTGAGATTATCAGAAGCACGACTGAATATGGTGATTTTTTTAAACAGTTTAAACTGATCAGCCAGCAGTGATCAAAGGTAGCCTTCAGTTAGCCATGCTTTAAGTCACTTCCTATTGAGATTTTTTCAATGCATACTGCATAGGATTGTTGTTTGTTGTTGTTGTTTTAAATCATCCATTGGTACAAAATATGGATGCTGGGATACTAACTGGAA
The DNA here is from genome assembly GCA_003457575.1 of Thermophis baileyi. Taxonomy (NCBI): domain Eukaryota; kingdom Metazoa; phylum Chordata; class Lepidosauria; order Squamata; family Dipsadidae; genus Thermophis; species Thermophis baileyi. The sequence continues at coordinate 3,272,957 of QLTV01004403.1, forward strand.
CTGGGCATTATGATATTATTGCACTAGTACTGAATCATCCTCTCTGGGTCTCTGTTTGTTCCTAAACTTTCAGGCACATGGAACCAGATCGACACTGTGAGCTGATCTAAGTTACTTCTTAATTGCTACATGGCTATTTATAAGAATCTCACCAGACTGAATGCATTCTCTTGGGAACTGCCAGATAAGGATTTCAGTGGTTCAGTGGGGAGGTAAGATCTAGGTCAGGGGTGTCAAACTCACATCGTCACAGCATCGTCACGTGACGTATCATGACTTTTTTCCCCCTTCGCTAAACTGGGCGTGGGTGTGGCCAGCCTGTGATGCATCCGGCCCGCGGGCCGCAAGTTTGACACCCCTGATCTAGGTCCTTTCCTGCTGTGCAAGGATTCTAGGCTTACCACCCTCTTCATACCGCCTCCCACTGAATCTGGAGATTACATTAACCCAATTCAAGAAACTGTTACTCTATAAAATACAAGTAGTCTTTTGACTTACAACAGTTTGTTTAGTGACTGTTCAAAGTTACAGCAGCACTGAAAAAAAGTAACTTATGACAATTTTTCGCACTTATCACCATTGCAGCATCCCCATGATCACAAGATCAAGATTTGAATGCTTGGCAACTGGCTCATTATTTATGACCGTTGCAGTGTCCCAGGGTCATGTGATCCCCTTTTGGGACCTTCTGACAAGCAAAGTTAATGGGGAAGCTGGATTCACTTAACAACCGGGTTACTAATTTAACAACTGCAGTGATTCACTTAACAAACGTGGCAAGAAAAGTCATAAAATGGGGCAAAACTCACTTAACAAATTTCTCACTTAGCAACATAAATTTCGGGCTCAATTGTGGTCATAAGTCGAGGACTACCTGTACTCACATCATTAGGAGCTACATTATATTTATTTCTGCCCTAATATTGTCATTAAAGTCTCAAGTGATCTTGCATTTGTTGTGGTATTATAGGTGATTCCCAGAGACTCCCAGCAGAACACCTCTAGATATGAAATACTGTCACTATGTAGGACTTCAAGATAGCAATAGCAATAGCAATAGCACTTAGTTATATACTGCTTCATACTGCTTTACAGTACACTTTAAGCAGTTTACAGAGTCAGCATATTGTCCCAACAATCTGGGTCCTCATTTTACGGACCTCGGAAGGATGGAAGGCTGAGTCAACCTTGAGCTGGTCAGAATCAAACTGCGGGCAGTCGGCAGCGTTAGCCTGCAATACTGCATTCTAAGCACTGCCTCATCACAGCTGTTGAGATGCCCACAATAGTATTACCATTAGCAGTATCCCACCCTTCCACTATAAGGGCTTTCAAGTAACTAATAATCCAAGACATAATTAAAAAAAATCAATATTCTGAACTACTACCTAATAGCAATCAATCTGAACATGCAGGAAGGTGTTAAATGCAGATGAATATCAGCAAAAGTTCTTTGCAGAACTAAGCATCAAATGAATATTTCTAAGGAAGATAATCCAAACCAGGAGTTGAATACTGTAAAGAAACAGACTGGCTGTCAAACACCTCCAACCTAACCTTAAAACCTGGCGACAATCCAAGGTAGATCCTGAATGGTGATTTCAAAACAAAGGTGGGTTCCAAGAGAATAAAGCTCGGAGGGAGATTCACAAGAAAATGAACAGAATGTAAGTCTGAATAGAATATCAGAAGATGAAACATACAACATTTTAAAGCAGCCTTTGTCAGAGGAAGGCATAAATAGATAGCCAAAATGATGTAGTGTTAAAGAAACTGGAGTGGAAAGACTGGAAAGACCAAGAGACGATGTTCACCCTCAACAATGGAAGTTCACTTGATGACTTTCACCCCATCACCCTTTCTCAGCTCAATCTATCTTGTGCTTGTGTGTTGCTGAACTCTCTTCAGAGATCCCCATATAAACTGACTGAAGCTCCTGGGAAAAAGATGGAAGGAATAAAGGACACACATAGACACAAACACTCCCCCCTCACTCCCTTACATTGTTTGAAAGATACAAGATGACCTTGCTTAATTTTTTTTTTTAAATATGTTCCTTCTGCATCTTGCAGAATATTACAATTGCCTCTCAATGCAAAGGAGGGAGAAGAGGGTTGGAACATGAGTTCTCAAACATGAGAGCAGCTTTTTATTAAAAAAATAATAATATGCATACATATTTGTTAAATCCAAGAGGCTGAGCCAGATAAAACAATCCTTCTGTTCTAGCTACTCTCTCATTCTGATTAAATAGCCCAAATAATAGTGTTGCAGAGGGAAGCTCTCCAAGATGAAATATGTCATTCTGAAAAGGCTTTTGAAATACTACTTATTCGGATAGATGTTCCCCCCCCTTTCTTATAAAGGAGGAGGCGGGGGATTTAAAATATACTCTGAGGATATACCACTGTGCATTCTTGCTTGAAACCAAACTTTAAAGCAATGTTGTAAGAATACATCTGCACTTTCTTTTCTCAGAATACTTGACCCCAGGTTAAAGTAGTTATAGATTGGTTGAGTAGATTTTTTTCCCCCCTTGAAAAAGTATTTACATTGTTCAGTCAACTTTTTGGAGAGAAAAAAAATGATCCAGTACTATTGTTGTCATTCCCTTTTTGTCCTTCCTTTCTTCTGGTTTACTCACAAGGTGAATTCCGTGAAACGATGAAAGGCAGACTTGAGTGTGAGATAATATTACTCTCAGCAAGTAAGAATCATTAAGTTCAGGGGTGGGTTCCAACTTACCTCGCTGCCGGTTCGCTCCCTCCCGCACCACGTGGGCGTGCCTCGTGGGCGCGCGCGCTTTGCGTGCGCGCGCGTGCATGCGCAATAACAAAAAATCCAAAAAATAATAATAAAAAACAAAGCCAAAAAAAATATGGTGACTGCATGCACAGTGCCGGAAGTCGGCTTCTGCGCATGCTCAGAAGGAAAATAAAAATTAAAAAAAAAATCCAAAAAAAAAAGATGGCGGCCCCCACGGACCGGCACTGACTGCTCCAGTTCAGTGATGTCATTGTGACATCACCAGCGGGCCACTACCGGTTCGGGAGAACCGGTCCGAACCGGGAGGAACCCACCCCTGATTAAGTTAAGCAAAGGGAATCATCCTGTTGCAGTAATACAAATGTAAAAGGGGAGTCCTTGCAGGTTTTACTCCGCTAATCGTTACTGACTATAGGAGGCAGTGCTCATCTCTATTTCAAGGGCATTAAGCCAGCACTGTCCAAATATATTTTTGTGGTCATGTGGCCAGCATGATGTCATGTAGCGCTGTTACCTTCCCACCAAAATGGTACCTATTTATCTACTTGCATTTGTATGCTTTTGAACAGCTAGGTTGGCAGGAGCTGGGGTGAGGACAGGAGCTCACCCTGTCGCGTGGAGCTTGGGTCTCGAACCGGGACTGCTGGCTTTCCAGCCAACAATCCCAGCGTCTTACCCATTGAGCAACCGTGCGGCCCCCAGTACAAATGTTCAGACATAAATTCTAATGGTTTTCAGGATATATGTAGATATGATCTTCCCAAAAAGTATTGTCTAAAGATTTAAAATGGATAAACAGACCTCATAACAAATGATGAAATGTTAATTAATAATTAGGGAGACATCATTTAGCCAATATGTATCATTGAAACAAACTTCGCATGTTTCCAGTCTCCAATTGTTCAAGCAGAAATATTTTATGGGTTGTCTGGGTCATCTCCTAGGTTTTATTTGTAGGCTGCAAGATCATATCTGGGAAACTTTACAGTTTTAATAGTGACTGGACAAAAGTTGGCCTGGATCAACTAATGAGCCGTATAGGGTCAATGTTACTGTTTTCCTCTTCACTGATGTGCCACACATGGGAAACAGAAACACTAAGAGCACATGCAAGAGATTATTGGGACCTCTGGAGAATCTCAGTAATTACCACCAAAGATGAGATTGATACATTTTATGAAACCATGGCTTAAGTTTAGGCTGAGAGAGAGGGATTCAATCCAGAGGTGGGTTCCTCCTGGTTCGCCTGAACCGGTAGCGACCCGCTGGTGACATCACGATGACATCACGGATCCGGTTCAGTCGGTGCCAGTCTGTGGGCGCCGCCATATTTTTTTGATTTTTTTTTGAATTTTTTTTGAATTTTTTTTTTCTTCTGCGCATGCGCGGAAGCCGAGTTTCTGGCACTGCGCACGCATCGCCATCTTGTTTTTGGCTTTTTTATTTTTTATTTTTTGAATTTTTTTTATTTTTTTGCATGGCCAACACGGCGTGGGAGGAAGCGAACCGGCAGCGAGGTAAGTTAGAACCCACCCTTGATTCAATCCCCAAGACCATGGATTATGGCTGGAGAATTCTGGGAGTTAAAGCCCACAAGTCTTAAAGTTGCCAAGTTTGAAGACCTCTGGATTAAACTCTGTGGCTGAGTGAGATTTGAATCTGGATCTTCCCTCACTTTGTCTACTTATTTCACTCTGACCACCGCATCGCTACAACCAGTTCACATTCTGATTAAATACACTAAAAATCTCATTAACAAAAGATTGGACTTTGTGTTTTAAAAATAACTTTTGTACAGCAAGAAAGAGATAGCAATTCTTCCTTTTTTTCCAGTGGGGGTGATTTTTCCCATCCATACTTTAGAAAAGAAGCTCGCATTAAGACCAATGCAGTTTTCATTAGCCTTAAAATGCAGATACAAATTAATAAATTTAATTCCCTTAGTGCACCGTGTCCAAATGAGCATTGGACATCTAAAAAAAAAAAAACGTGATCAACAACCTAGCTTGGATGTTCCTTATTCTCCAAATATGAGAAAAAAGAATGAAATAACCCTGCATATTTTTTTTTTTTTACTTTCACATAAAGTAACGTCCCCCATATTTTTATCCTCATTGATCTGACAAGTTACAAATGAAATACACAAGGTAGCATAATTGTAGGTTTGTTTTGCAGTGACTGTTCTCAGGCTTTCAATTAATAATTAAAACAAAGATATCTTTACTCCAGTGTGCAAGGCATCCGTAGAATTATCCAGCTCTGGTAAGAGGGATGTGTGTATAAGAGCTTAAATCCCAAGAGAGAGTCCACTGCACAGATGCTCTCTCCAATCCACACTGATGCCATCTCTGGTGTCAAATAAAAATGTACAGCACAACAGAGAGATGAGACCAAAACTGTCAGCACCAATTGGGATTGCACAAATCCTATTAGGAAAATGGATGCACCAAGATTCAATTTTTGGATTCCAAAGAGGCTCAAACTGTTGACCTTGTGAAGTCTTCCTAGGATAGCATAGCAAAAGTCCATAGGTTTGTGCAGATCTGTGTTTTTTTAAAGGAAAAAAACACACCTCTTTGTTTCCCCCTTCCCCCTACATGCACACACACACACACACACACACACACACCTCTGCAATGTACAAAATTGAAAATAAATAATCATGAAAACCAACTTTCTTTCATCTGTGCAACAGTGTAGCCTAAAATCACCCAGAAGCTCAATTATGTACAGTATTTTTCCAGTTAATTGTTTAAAGTAATAAGGTTTCTGAAATTTGGTGAGCCACCTCAAATGAAACACGCTATCCATATTAGGTTAAATATGTATAGTAAGTTATAGTTAGCTTCAGCAGGCAGCAGTTCTGTAAGATGCTCGTTTGGCAAATTGTTCAGGTTTGGATTTATACTTTGAGAATGATGTTAAACAATTAGAATATCTTTAGAGGAGGGCTAAAGGATTCAGCAAAGGTCTAGATCAAAGGCAAACAGAGCTTAGGATTGCTAGATCTTGTTCAATTCTATATAGATTTCACCACTAACTGATATAAAATTAAAGGAATACAATAAAGGTAAATGTAAATTAGTAGGTAAACACGATGCCAACCTGTTGTATGATCTATACGGAGAGCTGGTTAATATATGCAAGAACAAAGCTACATTAGAATTACCGATGGACTTTCTTGCATTCTTGAAAAATGATAAAGTTTGACACATTTAAAGAAACCACTGATGATTATCCTGAACCAACATACGTTGTTGTTCTTTTGCCAATAAAGACAACCTTGAACAAACAGAGTTATCTTGTTATTGCCAAATGTTCTTTGCCAGGAGGAGTCAACATTAAGGTATGGTATATGGCACGTTCAATCTTTATTTATTTAATTGGATTTCTAGGGCTGTCCATCTTATCAATGCGACTCTGAGGGACTGACAATTTTTTTTTTTTAAATGCTGTGTGTTCTCTCCACTTAATACGACATAGCCCTGAAAATATACTCCAGTTCACGGCGGCGGCTGCTACTGCTGGTTCACCCATGTTCTCTTTGAATGCATTGACTGAAAAAAAAATGTGCTGGGTACAAATATGCAAACTCCCCCCATAATTTGTAACACCCTTTGGATAGATTTGTGCTGCTATGAAAGCCAGGTGCCAGAATGGCCCCTTTTTCTAATTTTACTTCAAATGTGCACTTCCAAATAGCACTTATTTATATGCACTGAATCTTGTTACATACATTATGTGCAGAAATGTGCCTCTGCTCAATTCATTGGACATGGCAACACAATCAGGTGATAATCAAGGACCTTTGCCGAGCCCACCAATGCATTAAAGATCTCACGTACAGAATGCAAGCATCATTCTGTGGGCATCATTAAACCATTTCTATAGACTACATGCCAAGACCTGACCCAGCAACCAGTTCTACCCTTAGATTTGTATGGCCTCAGCAAAAGAGCTGAAAGGCTAAGGTATTAATTCACAAGACCACAAGCTCAATTTAAGATTTAATTTGAGATAACTAAGAGCAACCGAAAAGTGTATTCAAAGTTATAAGTGCAGAAGAAAAGAGCTTCCCCTGTTTTTCAAGTTAAATATAAATCCAATATTTCTTTAACAGATTAATTTATCAATTGACAAACTAGGTCTAAGGGTTCTGAACGCTATTTTTGCTCAATATCCTGCATTACCGAGCTTCCATTTAACAACTCCTTTTTATTTATTTATTTTTAATCTTAATTTATTAAAGTCTTATCCTTAGAGGTTGGCCATAGTTTGATTATGTGTCTGAGCAGGGGGCTGGGATGAGCAGAGGAGAATATTTCAGGTTAGAAGAAATTCCCACTGAGTAATATTAAATCTTCACATTTATTGTAACTTAAATGAGCTCAGGGTATAACTCTTCAACATTGGCTTTAGAGTGGGGGGAAATGTTAAATGCAACAGAATTTTCAAGACTACCTATATCTACAGTATATCTGTATCTGTATCTGTATCTAGGTATATGTTTATAAAGTAAGAACAATTGTTCTTACTTTATAAACATATAAAGTATATATAAATACATCAGAAGTTGTGGGTGCTCCATCACTGGAGGTTTTTAAGAAGAGACTGGACACTTGTCTGAAATGGAATAGGGCAGTGGTTCTCAACTTTCCTAATGCCGTGACCCCCACCCCGCCGCCACGACCCCCTCCCCGCCCCCTCCCCGCGCACAATGAGGTGACAAAGGGGGCGTGGCACCAAGATGGTGGGCTAGCGCACGCTTAGGTGACCCCTGTGAAAGGGTCGTTCGACCCCCAAAGGGGTCGCGACCCACAGGTTGAGAACCGCTGGTATAGGGTCTCCTGGCTGAGCAGGGGGTTGGACTAGAAGACCTCCAAAGTCCCTTCCAGCTCTATTCTGATGAGTCAGATGTACTGTAGCTATAGATATACTGCTCTAAATATGTTTGTCTATAATTAATATTGACGAAGGACAGAACCCAAAGTTTCAAAACACATTTCAGGCTGATTGATTCTGCAGAGCTAATAGTACTGGGTAACAGAGATAATTAAATGACTTGTGAACTGAATATGTAGTTTTGTCTTTCTGAAGGCCCACCATTATATGTCGTTAATTAAACTAAGTATCAGCCTGCTTCAAGGATAACATTTCTGAAAGGAAGTGCACAGTGATTGTACAACTCCAGGAATTTCTAGCCGACATCCATTCAATCTGGGCGGGTTTTGGTATAGCCATGAGACACAACAAATTGTATGATTTAAGCCTATTCAGGGCAGTGTTGATTAGACCTCTCAATGTTGTCTGATTCCAAACAATTATTGCATTGCCATGAGTTACTTGAGTATGGACCAGAAGGATTAAAGGAATAAGACTGACTGCTGAAGACTTTTGTAGATGCCCTGGCAAGTTACCATCTTTTCCAAAGAAATTACAGATCAAGAAATCACGATAAATAGTAGGAAGATGTTCTGGAAAGTGAGAGACAGTTTGAAGAAAAAAAAATCCATTTCTCTCTTTTACCTCTGATGGAGACACTCTGCTCTTGGGAAGAAATCTCTGTTGCATATACAGTATATGTGCACATATTTTGGCAATAATGCAGATCTGATTTATTTACAGCTTGTACAAAATCCACACCTCTAAAATACAACATATGCTCAGTCACCAATTAAGACGGCAGATGTGAAGCATTATAGATTAATTGTTATAAAACCATGAGAGAGAATAACATGCATCTTTTTCTCTTAATGATGAAAGTTATTATATGAAACTTCTAATAAATTAAGTATTTCTGATATGTTTTCAGGGCAATGAACAGATTACACTCTACCAGACCCTACTAATATGTGCCGTCTTAGTCATATATTACATTGCAGAGCCATGTAATAAACACATTTATCATCCCTCTTTGGCCTGATCAGTGCCTCTTGCCCTCTTCTATGTAACTTATCTCCAAGGGACTCGTTTACACAACTGTATTCCAGACCCCAACTTCTTTCCAAGTGCATTCAGTCAACTTGCTACATCAGCCTTCTTCTCTCTACTGGTGGAAGATATATTACCAAGCATTGTATCACTCCAGATGTTTAAGAGGTCCAATGTCTTTTACTTTGCTGGATCTTCAATAGTTCTGAGCAGTTTACATTGTGTATGCAGTATACAAAGAAGTGTTTAAACAATTCTTTCACATTATAAATACATTTTTAGAAGCAAATCTCATGGATTTCATAGGATTTGATTCTCATGCATGTTTAGAATTGCCTTGCAATCTAGTTAGGATGGGTAGAGAGTGTCCGGAGATTAAAATCCTAGCACGCTAGGCCCATCTCAGCAGGTGACAACACCTGGCTGACCTTATCAGACTCAGAAACGAAGCACAATCGCATCTTATTAGCACTTGGATGGAAACTACTAGGTTATCTCAGGGCTGTAACTTAGACAGGGAAGCTGAAAGAAAAAAATTCCCAGATGGAACAAGGGACCAAGTTATTTCCACCATTAACATTAGTTGTCCTACAAGTTTCTTTCCTTTTGAAAAGTACAGTATTCGTTGTATTTTTCTTTACATGAATATTAAACTCCTTTGGGATGCTAGCTGTTCTGAAAGGCAGCATAAAACTAGAAATGAACCAAACTGTAGGTAGTCCTTGATTTGCAAGCATTAGTTAGCAACCATTCAAAGTTAACAACAGCACTGTTATGTTCTAACTGTTATAACTGTGTTGCATGGTTCCAACCAGGTCCAGCGTTTGAGCGGGAAAAAGCTCAAACGCTATTGGCTGGTCTGTCTGACAGCTCCCTATAAAAGGGCAAGCTGTCAGACTGCTCTTTGCTGGTTGCTGATACAAGAGCTGAAATAAAGAGCTGCTTGGAAGTCTGTCTCCTGTCATCTCTACCCACTATCTAACAGTGGCGACGAGGGCTTGGGTTCAGGAGAACCGTGACTGCTTCTTCAGCGATTCCAACCAGCCAGGCAGCTGCTTTTCTGCCTTCTCTCTGCCGCGATGTCCAACTTCGCGTGACTGCTTCTTCCAACCAGCCAGGCAGCTGCCTTTCTGCCTACTCTCTGCCGCGATGTCCAACTTCCACCCACCGGCGCCTTTCGACCCGACCCGGGAGAAGTGGGACTCCTATATGCGGCGCTTCGAGGCTTCGAG
>QLTV01004403.1:3304294-3319892 GCA_003457575.1 Thermophis baileyi
AGAGAAGAGAGGAGGAAGGAAGGAAGGAAGGAAGGAAGGAAGGAAGGAAGGAAGGAAGGAAGGAAGTCATTCCTTGATATATAGTTCTGAAAGCACCTAACCTCTTCAGTCCATCTTTAGAGACTGGCCCTTGTGAGGTATTGTGGGAAGTCTGGGAAAGCAATGAAAGAGACCTACATAAGAATGAAAAGGCATTCCATTGTCAGCTTATCTCATAAAGAGCAACTCAACCCAGATGGCCAGAAGAAAAAGTATTTCTAAACATCCCAGGGGCTCCCCAGCTACTATAAAGGAGGAAGGGAAATTCCAAGATTCCAGACTTAGATCAGAGACAGTGTAATTCTTAATCCAGGTTGACAAGCTTGTGGTTACAATGACCTGCCAGTCATTAGCCAGACATCTTTAACAATCTCCTGTAGCTGCTAGGTGCTAAATATCTCTGAGAATAATCCATAATTGCACTGGGGTTGTAATTGTAGCAGTGATGAGGAGAAAAGAAGAAATATATTTCTCCTTCCTTTGAGAGAAACATGAATGGAAAAGGCCAACAAAAACAAAACTCAGAACTCAAGTGAAATGACTCTCTGCAAAGGAATTCTGCACATGTCTTACAATTTAGGCCGTCTAACCCTCCCCCTTTCAATGTAATCTATTTTCAACAGAGCACATGGGAAGACATAAAATATATCACACAATGTAGTCCTGTCTGGCATAACTCACAGTGACTCTTCAAGAGTGTCAGATGTTCTCAAAGGTCAGGGCTCAATGACAGGGCCGTGCTCAGAAAGCAAGGAGACTTGATTGGCAGGTGTCTTTCCCATGCCAAGTTGTAACTGGCTTCGCTTGTCTGGGTCCCATAAAACAATCTTGTACTCATGGTGAAACAAGGTCAGCGGCCATAATGTTGGCCTCAGAATCCAAGACCTGGGCCTTCAAAAAGCTTCCTTCAAGGAGGAAAACTCAAAAAAATGAGGTCAGGAGTTCATCTAGCTCAACAGTGGGCTGTATGGTGGCCGACACATTACATCCAGAAGCTCGCAAAGAAAAACAAGAGGTTATTCGCCATTGTCCATTCCATTTCACCAGCAGTTATTGCAGCATTTAGAGAAAGCTGTTTCTGATTCAGGGGATAATAAACAGGCACTAAGACCAGTAACGATGGACAGCATCATTCTAAGATCATCTGCTCAATCTCCTTTTAAATCCATCTGTAGCAAGAACAAACTCCATACTTCTCGAGATTTAATGATTTATACCAACACATGCGAAAATAAAACTGGTTAAGGATTGCTCGCAACTGGTGTAATTTCTGTGAAAGTCCTAGGCGTTGTGGCCCGACAGCGGCCAGTGGAGCTGGCAGCAGATTCGGACAGGGAGGAGGTTGGGGAGGAACATGGGCCAGTCCTGGAGTCTGGGGAATGCTCGGACGAGGGCTCTGCATCAGAGACAGAGAGGGGGCCAAGGCCATTTGGTAGTTATCAGCTGCCTCTGGAGTCAGACATCAGCGAGGCAGAGGAACAGCTGGAGCCTGTTCCCAGTGTGCACATGTGCAGAGCTGCCAGAAGACAAGAACAATTAAGGAAGCAGGGTTGACTTGGGAGTAAGGCCACACCTTGGAGATGATTGGCCCCTCCCATAAACAATAAAAGAGGAGCGAACGGGAAGTGGGCTTTTGCAGGAAGCAATTAGTTCCTTCGGTCGTTGCAAGAGTGGAGAGTTCTCTTTGTGACTCTAATAGACTCTGTGCCAAGTTTTGCATTGCCTGAGTTTGGAAACTAGTTCTCTGGCAGCGTTCCAAGTGAGATAAGGTTGGTGTGGATAAATATTCCTCTGAAAGACTGTTTGCCAAACCTTGTGGACTGTGAATGAAAGGAATTCACAGTCGTGTAAATAAAAGAGGTTTTACCGGGACTAAGACTCTGCTTCATGCTTTCTAAGGAAGCCTAGGTCAGAACACTAGGCAAGGGTGAAGGACATCTTTTTTTCCCACTGCCAGAGAAGCAACTTCCACCAGAGAAAAGGGTGGAAATGAAGTTTTGGAATTGGGGAACTGAATGGCATTGAGATATAGATTTACCTACTTAATGGCCATTGGATTTAAGCTGATGGTGTAATGGAGATAGTCTTCTTGAGCCAACGGAAAAATCTTTGAGAACTTGTTGCAGGTACTATCACGAAAGCATTGACTGGAAAATTGTTGACAAAATGGTTCCATAACTTAGCCACCATTCACCTATTTACCAGGAGGCAAAACTGGTAAGATAATGGGGTTCTGCTTTCAATTTTCAGCCCACAAATTCATCGGTGTTTCAACATCCATCAGCTGCCTGGTCTCAAAAGAAACTACCTTGGAAAAACCACATAGTATTTTCTAATCCAGTAACCTGTGATTCCCAGAGGCTTTCCTCAGCATTTGCTACCTGAACTGCATAACTACAATGCCAGTGACCAGATCTTAGGATTCTTCAATGACAACATATGCTGAAGCACCAAAAAAACACTTCCCTCCCATCAATGAAAGGCCACAAATGACAGGGATATGCCCCTTTTGTCTCTAGTAATCCCATATCACTCTTCTCTTTGCTTTTTCAACATTTATCATGCTGCTGCCTTGAAAACTACTGGTACTACGAAAGGGAGCTCTCAGGTAAAGAGTTTGAATTTCTCTGAATGAACTTACTGCTTTAGTAAGACCACATTTGGAATACTGTGTCCAGTTTTGGTCACCACAATACAAAAAATATATTGAGAGCAACAAAGATGATTAGGGGACTGGAGGCTAAAGCATATAGTGAACGGATGCAGGAACTAGTCTAACGAGGAGAAGGATTAGGGGTGATATGATAGCTGTCTTCTAGTAATTGAGGGGTTGTCACAGAGAAGAGACGGTCGACCTATTCCCCAAACACCTGAAGGCCGGACAAGAAGCAATATGTGGAATATCATTAAAGAGAGATCCAACCTAATACTAAGGAGAAATTTCCTGTCAATGAGGACAAATAATCAGTGGAACAGCTTTCCTCCAGAAGTTGTGGGTGCTCCCCCACTGGAGATTTTTAAGATGAGGTTGGACAGCCATTCGTCCAGAACGGTATAGGATCTCTTGCCTGAGCATAGGATCAGACTAGAAGACTTCCATGTTCCCTTCTACCTATTCTATTCTGTAAGATCTGTTTCTGAAACTCTCTTGATTAAGTTCCCTGGGATTGTGGCCCAGATAGCACTTTCAATAACACAGGATTTAAATGGCTGGTTCACATTCATTTTCAACGCCAGACTTTTTCTAAAAAGGCTACTTTTCTTCCATTAAAATCACATATATAAGAGCCTTTAAAACAGGCAGGGAAAACACATCCATAAGGTTGAGCTTAGAAAGCCCACTTCATTAAGTCATTGTTAAGTGGTGGTGGTGGGGAGTATTTGCCTTAATTTTAGTTACTTTAACGTCTCAGCAGCTGGAAAATGGCTGCGTTTGGAAATGAAATTTTGCAGGTCATTAGCCCACAATGATTAAATCAAGAGGCATATTAACATATGAAAATAGGCCAATGTGCATTTTACTGTTTAAACAATTCTATTCAGGGTCTTCCTGGAAGTAAAGTGCCACCTCCTCCTCATTTTCACTACTGGCCGGTAGCTAATAAAATAAAACAGAAAGTGTAATTGAATATTTGCCATCTCTCAATCCTAATATATTGGTTATTAAGATAGGTACACACTCCTCCAATTTGCAAATGTACTTGAGAGTACCATCTCATTTACAGATCAGTGAATGTGCATATTAATAGTCTCACAAAGTTGAAAAGAATTGGAAATAGGTTTCAGTCGTAACAATTTGACCACAAAAACGTTCAGGGTTTTCTCTTAATCCAATATGTTCCGATATTAGCACTCCCCATCCATGTATCCTACATCCTTCTTTCCTAAACATCTTCTGCAGCCTTAAATTCCTTTTCCTTTTTTTAACTTCCAGTTAAACTTTTTAACTTTTTATTTACTTATTTGTAAATCAAAGCTCCTGTTACTTGTCCCAGCTACTGCCAACCTAGCAGTTTGAAAGCGCATAAAAAATGCAAGTAGAAAAATAGGGACCACTTTGGTGGGAAGGTAACAGCGTTCCGTGCGCCTTCGGCGTTTAATCATGCCGGCCACATGACCACGGAGACGTCTTCGGACCACGCTGGCTCTTCGGCTTTGAAACGGAGATGAGCACCGCCCCCTAGAGTTGGGAACGACTAGCACATATGTGCGAGGGGAACCTTTACCTTTACCTTAACCATCTATATTTCTGTACCCTTTTCATCAATGTAATGTACTCCTTCCTTCCTTCCTTCTTTCCTTCCCTCCCTTCTGTTATTTCCTTCTTTCCTTTCTCTCTTCCTTCTCTCTTTCCTTTGATCTCTCCTCTCCGCTCCCCCCTTCCTCTCCTCTCCCCTCCCTTCCCCACTCCTCAGGAAACATGTATATAATCATAAAAGTTATATTTGAAACTACCTCTCCAAGTGTGATGAACTGAAAATAAATTCTGCTTATCACTCCAATCATCCTGTGTGACCTCATTCTCTTTGCACAAAGTGTGAAAAGGTGCTGAAAAAAAGAGAAAGATGTGATTCCCTGTGACTGGACTGGGCAGCCTACAACCCATTCTAGGCAGCCTATTTTTTGCAAAATAAAACAGCCATAGATGATTTGCAGGAATGAATTATAGCAGGATATTCTGCCTAATTCAACAGTGTCAGGTTCATAATGTGCCCTTTACAGCTAAAAGTTTATTTTAAATGCGTTACCAAGAAGATGGAGAGCTGGGAAGGAAATGCGAAATGGTAGGGCTTGGATCGTCAGATATAAATTAATACCAGCAGGCTTAAATGGCCTCTGCGAAATGAGCATGAATCTTAAAACTCGGGGCTGGCACAGAACAGATAAAAGGTATAAGCCAGTGATGGCGAACCTATGGCACGCGTGCCACAGGTGGCACGTGGAGCCATATCAGAGGGCACGCGAGGCGTTCCCCTATGTCAGCTCCAGCACGCATGTGTGCGCTGGCCAGCTGATTTTCGGCCTTGGGGAAGGCCGTTTTGCCCTCCGGAGGCTTCAGGGAAGCTTCCTGAAGCCCCGGAGTGCAAAAAACGGCCCAACGGGCAAACCGGAAGTGCGTTTTTCTGAACTTCCGGTTTGCCCGTTGGGCCATTTTTGCGCAGGGGGCAGTACGGGGGGGGTGGTTGTGCGCATGCATGGGGGGAGGGAATGGGTGTGGGCAGGTGCGCACGCGCTAGCGCGTGCACACACCCCTTTTTGGCACACGAACCAAAAAAGGTTCGCCATCACTAGTATAAGCATTTCCTTCTGACATTTTGCAGTGAAGGACATATTTCTCCAAAACTTGATGTCAACTTAGAAAGGAGACAGAATGTTCTTGTCATCATGCTAGTTCATAATGAATATGAATCTGCTTTCTAAAGCAAATTAGCAATAGCACTTAGACTTATATATCGCTTCATAGTGATTTACAGCCCTCTCTAAGCGGTTTACAGAGTTAGCATATTGCCCCCAACAATCTGGGTCCTCATTTTACCCACCTCAGAAGGATGGAAGGCTGAGTCAACCTTGAATTATTAGCCCATCTACACCAATGCGGTTTACCCTGGCTGAAAATAGTCACAAACTCTTTTCTATCACTCGTTACCTTTCATTGTTGATTGCGCTAGTGGCTGATCCTGAAACAGCACAGCAGGAATTCTAAAACTGCCCTGTGGCTATCAGAAGTCACTATATCCTCAAAGACAACAAGGTACATCATGACAAGGAAGATCTGGGCTCAAATTCAAATTCAGTCCACTAGGAGACACTTGGATAGCTACTATTCATTACCAAATCCACCTCAAAGGGTTCTTGTCATTTGAAGAAAATACGGAGAACAATAAACATTGCTCTAA
Organism: Thermophis baileyi; assembly: GCA_003457575.1. Lineage (NCBI taxonomy): Eukaryota > Metazoa > Chordata > Lepidosauria > Squamata > Dipsadidae > Thermophis > Thermophis baileyi. The sequence continues at coordinate 3,310,231 of QLTV01004403.1, forward strand.
GTGCTTCATGTTTTCCAGAAGCATCATGATTTTCATATAATAAAAGGGAGCCAGTATGGCTAATTGGCCTAAGAACTGGAGTAAGATTTAGCAGATCTAAGATTAGTTCAGTAAAAACTACGGGGAACAAATGGTTTGCTGAAAATCTCTCACTCTCTCACAAGAGTGTGTAGGGATAACAAAAGGAGGAATCCAAGGAAGCAAAGTCAAAGGTGAAGACATCTCAGGCTGCATGTGGTGCTTCTCACTGTAGACATTGTATGATAGCTGTGTTAGTTCATGGTAGCCCAAAATTAGAATTTAATGTAGAACATAGAATAATAGGGTTGGAAGAGACTTTGGAGGTCTTCTAGTCCAACCCTCTGCTCATTAGACTCTATACCATTCTGGACAAATAGATGTCCAGTCTCTTCTTAAAAGCCTCCAGTGATGGAGCACCTGCAACTTCTGGAGGTCTTTGTTCCCATTGATTAATTGTTCTCACTGTAAAAGAAATTCTCCTTCTAGTTTGGATCTCTCTTTAATGATCTTCCATCCCTTACTTCTTGTCTTGCCCTCTGGACAACTCATTTAAGAGCCAAGGTGGCGCAGTGGTTAGAGTGCAGCACTGCAGGCTACTTCAGCTGACTGCTAGCTGCAGTTCGGCGGTTCAAATCTCACCGGCTCAAGGTTGACTCAGCCTTCCATCCTTCCGAGGTGGGTAAAATGAGGACCCAGATTGTTGGGGGCAATATGCTAACTCTGTAAACCGCTTAGAGAGGGCTGTAAAGCACTATGAAGCGGTATATAAGTCTAAGTGCTATTGCTATTGCTATTTAATTATATGTATTGGGGGGGGGGTTGAGGTCCACGGTAGACAGTTTAAGGTTGAAGCTATGGGGTTTGATGAAGTAACAACGGAGTCAGGTAGAGCATTCCAGGCATTGACCATTCTATTGCTGAAGTCGTATTTTCTGCAATCGAGTTTGGAGCGGTTTACCTTGAGTTTGTATCTATTGTGTGTTGTTGCGGTTGAAGCTGAAGTAGTCATTGACAGGTAGGATGTTGTAGCAGATAATTTTGGGTACTACGTTTAGGTCAGACTGTAGGCGGCGAAGTTCTAGGTTGTCCAAGCCCAAAATTTCAAGCCTGGTAGCATAAGGTATTTTGTTGAGAGCAGAGGAGTGGAGTACTCTTCTCGTGAAATACCTATGGACTCGCTCAATTGTATTAATGTCCGATGTACAGTGTGGATTCCAGGCAGGCGAGCTGTATTCGAGAATTGGTCTAGCAAAGGTTTTGTACGCCCTGGTTAGCAGTACAATATTACCGGAGAAGAAGCTTCGCAAGATTAGGTTGACAACTCTTAATGCCTTTTTGGCAATGCTGTTACAGTGGGCTCTGGCGCTTAGATCGTTTGAGATGAGTACTCCAAGGTCCTTGACAGAGTGAGGGTCGTCTATGAGGTTGTATCCGCCCAGCTTGTATTTGGTGTCCTGATATTTTTTGTCAATGTATAAGATAGAGTATTTATTGGTTGATATTTGTAGTTGCCACTTGTTTGACCATTCTGGCACATAGTCAAGGTCGCTTTGTAGGGCAGCAGCATTGTCGGTGGTGTTGAATAGTTTTACATCGTCAGCGAAGAGAACGCAGTTGCTCATAATATGATCACAAAGGTCATTCATGTAAAGTTTAAAGAGTGTGGGTCCTAAAACGCTGCCTTGGGGGACACCGCTGTTAACTGGTGCCGGGTTTGATAGGGTGCTCCCTATTTTGACTACTGTTTGACAGGAACACAGCTATCCACTTATATAGGGATCCGGAAATGCCGTAAGAGTTTAGTTTTAACAGTAGTTTGTCGTGTATTATTATTCTTATATAGCTAGTTAACTCATTTTAACTTATTTTAACTTACAAACACTCTTGTTTGTGACTCATTTTGCAGAAGGTTTGCCAACTGCAGCCGGCTCTACCTGAGGCATGGAGTACCTTGAGTGTCCTGAATTTAAATACATTGGGAAGAAGCTGGGGGATTCGGTGAAGTAGTTCCTTTGAACTTCATCTGCACCCTCTCCTGTGCTTCCCACCTGTTTCACCGCCCTGGTTCCTCCCAATGTACTTAAATCCCACATCAGTCAACAGGTGGCAAAGCCATCACTATGCACAAATCACGTACAGATTGATTCAATAGTTTTCACCAGGAAAAATTCTATACTATCCTGTTTTCTTTTATTCTCTTATTGAATAGTGAGACTTAATTCTTACTCTGGACTACAATATTTCTCACTCTCCCAGCATCTCCCACCTACCATATCTAAAGACACTTTTGTTTTGGACAATTAAGTCAGTTTTTGATTACTGATGATTGCCTGGACTTGTCCCTGCAGTCTTCTTGGCAAAGTTTTTCAGAAATGGTTTTCCATTGCTTTCTTCCTAAGGGAAGAAGAGAAAAGGGGACTGACCCAACTGTCTTCATGCCTAAGATGGAACTAGAATTCATGGTCTCCCAGTTTCTAGACTGATGCCTTCACCACTACACAAAACAGCTCTTTTCTAAAGACAGTAGCTCTATGCAGATCAGTTTCTTGCTGTAAAAATACAACTGTAAACATACAATTGCTTTTAAATATACCCTGGACAGTTTAGTGCAAACACTAACAATTGTGGGAGAGCGTGTATTGTGGGGATATTTGTTTTTCATGGCAAAACATATTTGTTCCCCTATGCAGCAGAATTTATTTCCTCTTTTTAAGACTGTTGGGCTAGAAAGCTCTAATATAAACACTACAATGCCTGCACACATAACCCCTCAGTCCTAATGAGAGCAAATAGTAGGACAAAACAAAGTAAAACCATGTCATCTTGAAGTGAAAATGTATACACCAAAAGCAGATCTAAATTATTAATATTTAAATTAATGTTTTATATTTACAGGAAAAGGATTTTGGGCCATGACTGGCATTTAAACGTTACATGAAAAATACAAGCAAAACTAAACAAAAGGCAAAATGCCCTTGAAGGAGAACAGGTTATGTTACACAGCACTTATTGTATTTTTAATCCAATGAGTATATTGGTTGGCTGAGCAGTTTAAATCATTCCCTTCGCCACGGTGAATGAACCACAGACGTCTCAATTCATAAGGAGATGGCGAGACTACAACCTGGAGAACTTGACATTATATTCTAAGAGTGAGCTATCAAGCCACAATATACAATACCCTCCAGGTAGCTTCTAGAATATCACTATCTCCTTGCACAAATAATGAGTCGGTACCACTGAGAATCACCATTTTAGCATCTTTAGTGCAATCCAGTCTTAATATAACTCAAAAGCATTGTAGGAAATTAAGATAGTAGCTCAGCATGATTGATGCTGATGTTGCCAATTTGCAAAGTTGCTCAATATTCCCAAAGTAGAATCAATCAAACAATAAGAATAGAGCTGGAAGGAACCTTGGAGGTCTTCTAGTCTAGCCCCCTGCTCAAGCCCTATACCATTTCAGACAAGTGACTGTCCAGTCCAGGGGTGGGTTCTAACTTACTTCGCTGCCAGTTCGCTTCCTCCCGCGCCGCGTGGCCGCGCCTTGAGGGCACGCGAGTGCTTTGCGCGCGTGTGCATGCGCAGTAAAATTTTTTTTATAAATGCNCAGTGATCCAAACAAGCTAACCTTTTTCTTCCAATTCCCTTTGACTCCTGGGACAGTCTCGTACAGTCGGTTGATGGCTTCCCTGCACCAAAGATAATTTCAGGATGGATATTAATTCCAGAAAACAAAATAAATCTCAGTTAGAAGTTGCTTTAGCTAATTTTAGTCATCCAGCCGAAGCTTGTGTTCATTCACTTGGTGAATGGCCTATTTTGCAAATGACTCAAATTGTAAAATTACTCCAAAAGATCACACTGAACCACAGAAACATTATCCGATCTGAAAGCTAACCACGCTTTGGATCAGGGGTGGGTTCTAACTTACTTCGCTGCCGGTTCACTTCCTCCCGCGCCGCATGGCTGTGCCTCGTGGGCACGCACGCGCTTCGCATGCATGCGCAGTGCCGAAAAATAAAATAAAAATCCCCCCCTCAAAAAAACCCAAAAACAAGATGGCGATGCATGCACAGTGCCAGAAACTCGGCTTCTGCGCATGCGCAGAAGAAAAAAAAAACTGGAAAAAAATTCAAAAAAAAATCTATTTTTTTTTTAAAAGATGGCGGTGCCCATGGACTGGCACCAACCGAACTGGATCCGTGATGTCACTGTGATGTCACCAGCGAGTCGCTACCAGTTCGGGCGAACCGGTCCAAACTGGGAGGAACCCACCTCTGGTCCAGTCTCTTCTTAAAAATCTCCAGTAATGAAGCACCTACAACTGCTGAAGGCAAGCTGTTCCACTGGTTAATTTGTCCTCACTGTTAGGAAGTTTTTTCTTAATTCCAAGTTGCTTCTCTCCTTGATTAGTTTCCATCCATTGTTTCTTGTCCTGCCCTCTGGAGTTTTGGAAAGTAAATTGATCCCCTCCTCTTTGTGGCAGCCTCTCAAATACTGGAATACTGCTATCATGTCCCCCCTAGTCCTTCTTTTCTCTAGACTATCTCTAAACCCTAACCCTAACCCAAATCCTGAAACCGTTTTTCATATGTTTTAGTCTCCAGGTCTTTACTCGTCTTAGTTGTTCTTCTTTGTACTTTTTCCAAAGTCTCAACATCATTTTTGTAATGTGGCGATCAAAACTGGATGCAGTATTCCAGATGTCGCTTTACTAAGGTTTTATAAAGTGGTACTAATACTTCACGTGATTTTGATTCTATGTCTCTGTTTATACAACTAAGGATTGTATTTTTTGGCGGCTGCTGCACACTGCTGACTCATGTTTAAGTGATCGTCTACTAGGACTCCAAGGTCCCTCTCACAGTTAGTGTTTTTGAGATAGGTTTCACCTAATCTGTACTTGTATTTTTGGATTTTCCTGCCCAGGTGTAAAACCTTGCTTTTCTCCACATTACAATTCATTTTGTTGGATAGGGTCCGTTGTTCAAGTATGTCAAGATCTTTTTGGATCCTGAGCTGAGAATGAAGAAGAACCATCTACAAACCTAAAAAATTCTGGAGTAAATATTCTTCAGGTCATGTTGACTCCTAGCAACTGGGTCTGCAATATTCTTGGCAAGATTTTCATTACCTCTTTCCTAGGGGTGACTTCATATTTAAGGTGGGAGTAGAACTCACAGTTCCTTGGTTTCTAGGCTTCTGCCTTAACCACTACACAAACTGGCTCTTGGAGTAAGTACTAAGGATTACAAATTCCTGAACTGGCACTGGCTGGGAAATCTGGATATATCCAGTAGGCACTAGATTAGGAAAAACTGGTCAGTCTCTGACATGATCCCATCTATAAAAGCTAGCCATTAACCTCCTATGACTGGAAGCTTCTAAGTCTTCCTGTCAAAGACTTTATTCAGAAAAGACATTTTCCTCAAGTTTTGTTGTTCTTTATTTTCTCCTTCTGCTGCTCAGTCTTGAGCAGACCTAGCATAGGAGTAAAAATCAGAGGCTGTAGAAAGGATGGTCTCTTCATATAGAAAGTGGCCAAGGTCAAGACCTGTTTTCTGTAAGTCATAGAATAATGGATTCAAGTAATTCAAGTAAGAGGAAATCAACATTCCTGATTGTGAAGGGGGAAAAACTCCCCACCTACGAACAGTTTGATAATACTGTGAATTTGCCAATTTGCTGCTTTAAACACATTTCCAGCCAAAAAACGCTCCAGCAATTCCGCTATAAATAGTGCTTGATTTTTATATAAACCTACGGAGTCAAATAACTTGAAAAAAGAGTGTATTTACAACACCCATTAAAAGACTGTAAGGACACAATAATAGTATGAATACAGGCACACAGAAGGTAAACATAAAAAGAGCTAGTAAAATCAACTGTATTTAAATAACAAGCATTCCATTCTCCGTATCGCCTATCTTCCACTCATTCTTTTTAATCTACATGGTGCTTTTCTCTTAAGAAAACTTTTAAGACTTGATACTTTCAGTGACCTTGAATTGGTAGCTTCTTTGGTTGATCCAATCCTAAATTAAAGTTTTCTATAATCAGAATTATGAATATTGAAGAAATTGGTAAGACAAGCCTGGCAATGAGAAGCAATAAAATAAGATGCTCTGGGATCCCCCCCCCCCGTTCAAACAATCTTGAAAACAAAATCATAATAAAATACAGAGCTGAGTAAAAGATAGTCCTTTGTTATTCTATTATGGTGGCAAATATAAGAGGAAATTTAAAAAAATGAGAGAAAGAGAACGTGTAATGATTAAGGTACGATGTGCATTTCTTTCTTGATTGTCTCAGTGGAAGTAATGAAATGGAAAAGTACACTCATTTGGAATAGCGATTCCCAAATACTTATTGGTAACAATTCAGTAATCCCAATGCATCCTCAAGGAAGATGCACAAAATTGATCTTTTTTTTTCCCCTAGTAAAATCTGCATGTGGCATTCAAACATCTAATTGAGTGTTCAGAATTCTTGTTTTCTGGGATTTAAAAAGCCCAATCAAAAATACAATAGAAAATAATATACTTCTAACAGCTCAGAAAGGAAGGAAATGGCTAAAATTATTGATCCACAAACACACTCATATAGCGCAAGAGCCGCGGTGGCGCAGTGGTTAGAGTGCTGTACTGCAGGCTACTTCTGCTGATCACCAGCTGCCAGCAGTTTGGCAGATCGAATCTCACCGGCTCAAGGTTGACTCAGCCTTCCATCCTTCCGAGGTGGGTAAAATGAGGACCCAGATTGTTGGGGGCAATAGGCTGACTCTGTAAACCGCTTAGAGAGGGCTGTAAAGCACTGTAAAGCGGTATATAAGTCTAAGTGCTATTGCCCTTCCTTCCTTCCTTCCTTCCTTCCTTCCTTCCTTCCTTCCTTCCTTCCTTCCTGACTCAGCCTTCCATCCTTCCGAGGTGGGTAAAATGAGGACCCAGATTGTTGGGGGCAATAGGCTGACTCTGTAAACCGCTTAGAGAGGGCTGTAAAGCACTGTAAAGCGGTATATAAGTCTAAGTGCTATTGCCCTTCCTTCCTTCCTTCCTTCCTTCCTTCCTTCCTTCCTTCCTTCCTTCCTTCCTTCCTTCCATCCATCCATCCATCCATCCATCCATCCATCCATCCATCCATCCATCCATGACGTGCAGTGGTTAGAAGGCAGTGTTGCAGGCAACTCTGCCCACTGCCAAGAGTTCAATCCTGACCGGCTCAAGGTTGACTCAGCCTTCCATCCTTTCGAGGTGGGTAAAATGAGGACCCAGATTGTTGGGGGCAATATGCTGACTCTGTAAACCGCTTAGAGAGGGCTGTAAAGCACTGTGAAGCGGTATATAAGTTTAAGTGCTATTGCTATTGCTATATCCAAGCATGCACACATACTTGTAGGAGAAGAACAGGCAAAGCAGGGGGTCAGAGTTAAGCGAGTCACCAGCCTAGAGTCGTTACGTTTCCACAAATGGTCCAAGCCCAATTCCTCCTGAATTCCATTGACCCTAATGCCAATTTACTGCTGAATGTTAGTTGACTAGATTCTTGTCTTAAGATTCTTGAGCAAAAAATCTTAACTGGAACTTAATATGTGGTTCCTGTTCCTTCGTGCCTGACAATGCTCTTTTCAATGTCTGGTCTGTGAGTCCAAAGGCTTCGGTCCACAACCATCCTTACCATCAAAATACACAACATGGAAAGGACAAGCATATCTTCCTTCTGAATTCATATTGACTTCCTTTGACTTGTCACTATTTCATGTTCTTCGCTCCCATCCACCAAGTTATGTTGGCTTTTTCTCTACTCCTTTCATGAATAGTTGTCCTCTCAATTCTAGTACACATTTCTCTTCTGTGCACAGGTATCCCCTCTATTTAATTTGCTCCAATCTCTGAACAAACATGGGTGTACCCTTGTTTGTCTGTACACCCAAAAGTTTTCAAACGATGATCTACACCAGAGCTGTCAAACTCCCGACCCGTGGGCCAGATGCGTCACGCATTGGCCACGCCCACGCCCGGTTTAGCGAAGGAGAAAAAAGTCTCAATATGTCACATGATGCCGCCGTGACAATGTGAGTTTGACACCCGTGATCTACACTAACAAGAAGCTTCTCACCCCATTAGGATAAAGAAGTGTCCTAGTTCTGGATCCACTAGCCAACGTGTCAAAATAAATGGTGATGGTAAAACACAGGATGCAATTATATTTTCGCAGAGATCCAGTCAGTCTCTGAATTAATACACAAAGTTTCCCCTAGAAAAAGCATTTGAGACGCAGGGATCCACATCTAAGAGAGGCACTCAAGATGCTACGCAATTTGCTTTCTACAGAGCCATGAGGGGACAGAGTCAGAGTGAACATTTAGTATGAAGCACAGTGAGGAAATTTGCCATCAGCTGTCATGCTTTAAAGCAGATAGTCGTGGTACCTCAGCACATCTGGAATACCTGTCACCCTCAAATTACTTTGGTAATGGAAACACAATTTTTAATCTTCATATATTGCAGTCAAATCACAGTAGGTTTAGAAGCCTGTTAGTAGAGTTTGGGGGGAAAAATACATATCTGCTTTCAGTCACTAACAATTTAGAATTAGGACGGGTGTGGAGAATAGCTTCTTAGTAAAGGGAACGGGAGGAGAGAGAGAGAGAGAAAGAGACAGAGAGAAGGAGAGAGAGAAAGAGAGTCACTTGGGTGGCAGGAAAAAAAAAACAATATTGCTGAACTGAAATGGCTGTTCTCTGAACCCAGTCATTTTATAAAACATACAGTAAAGCTTTTATATGTAAATTATCCAAACACAAAAACATCTCCATTCAAATTGAATTGAGAATAGTTTGAAGTAGAGCACTTTAGTGGAAACGTGCTTAAAATGAACAAAATGGAGAATTGCCAAGATGGAATCTCTGTTCCAGGGTGGGGGACGGGGACAAAATGTTACAAAAATGAGCTTGCACAAACGAACCGTCTTTGAAAAACAACAGAAGGTGTCAATTTAATTTCCAGGGCTTATCTATTATTACTATCAGGCAAAATACAGAGTTGTGGGGTTAATGTTTGCATGCACGTGTGACCAGAATACACAGTAGGCCAGGGTTGAGGATGGGGTGTGTGTCTCATTGGTGGCACTGCACTCTGATATTTCAGCTGGTGCAGAAGGCAGCAAACCCTTGAGTTAATGGAATTGCTAGATTCATCTATGGATCCACTTCTATAGAGGCTCCATTGGATGCCAATGGGTTTCCAGATTACTGCCGGATCCAATCTGGGTCAGTCACCGGGACCAGAGGTTTTGTCTTCCGAGCTTTCGGACTCGTGCTGGAGCCCATCCTCAGGAAACTTCTCCGTGTGTTCAGAAGTTCCCTGAGGATGGGCTCCAGGACGAGTCCGAAAGCTCGGAAGACAAAACCTCTGCTCCCAGTGTTAGATAGTGGGTGGATCCTGCAACGTTATCCTGGGACACGTACATTCGCCTTCATTCATGAGAATACAGAGAGTCGAACTGTAAAGGAACCCAAATTTCCACCATAAGTCATAAGTCACGGTACCCACGCAACCGGACTCGATTTTATGACTTTTCTGCATTGATCATTGGAATAGAATAGCATAACAGAGTTGGAAGGGACGGGGCGTTGGTCT
>QLTV01004403.1:3322540-3343293 GCA_003457575.1 Thermophis baileyi
ACCCCAAGTCCGAGTGCATCGAACCAGTCGAGTCCCAGCAAACTGGGGAGGTCTCCGTCGACGATGGTCAGCTGCAAGGGACCGGTGAAGGCGTTGAACTTCACGGTGAAATTGCCCTGGGCCTTGACGGGGATTCGGTTCCCCTGTTAGTCTGAGAGGCGGATCGTTGTTTTCCGCAGGCGGGTAGACCGGAGGCTCGGTATTGCGAGCTTCAGCGTTTGCCACGCCACGATAGATACAGCCGAGCCGGTGTCGACCTCCATCTCGATGGGAGCCCCCTCAATGGAGACGATGACCATTATTTTTTTCTTCTTTCTTCCCACCTTCGTCGCCACTGTTAGATAGTGGGTAGAGATGACAGGAGACAGACTTCCAAGCAGCTCTTTATTTCAGCTCTTGTATCAGCAACCAGCAAAGAGCAGTCTGACAGCTTGCCCTTTTATAGGGAGCTGTCAGACAGACCAGCCAATAGCGTTTGAGCTTTTTCCCGCTCAAACGCTGGACCTGGTTGGAACCATGCAACACAGTTATAACAGTTAGAACATAACACCCAGTGACCGACCCAGATTGGATCCTGCAATATTATCCTGGGACACATATATTCGCCTTCATTCCACATTACTGTTAGAACCGAAGAAGTTTCTTGGATGAGAAGTGAAATGTTTTCAAAGGGGAAAAAAAAACTAAGGAAGTTCAGTTGTCTTTTGGAAAAAGCACTCTTGGGACAACCATGATCTGGATGATTGAGAATCTCCATAGACAATGACCCTGCATCTCCACAAATTATTATTGCAGTATGCATGTAGGAGGAGAGCCATGTTATTTTACTATAGCCAACTCACACGTGCGCGCACAGACAGACAGACAGACACACACACACACACACACACAGTACCTTTTTAAGACTAATAAATGTTTACTAGAAGGCATAAGATTAAATACACTGTGCTGAAGCTGGAGGGGAAGAAAGGGAGCAGAATTCAGGCTACTTCCCTTGGAAGCCCATCTACATCATAACCCTGCGTTAAAATCCTATATCAATCAAGCCGTTCCACGAAGTGAGCAGCGGTTCACAAAAAAGTGTCCCTGAAATAAAATGGTTAGCCTCCAAAGGTACATTGTTTGCACTCTTTTATTATTTTAGTATTTATTATTTACTCTCTTTGGAGTAAAATGATTACGACGCTTCATAGGACACACATCTATGTAGTGAGACTGAATCGTGGTAAAATGTGCAAAACAAATAACCCAGCCTATATATATATTTTTTTAAAATTATCTTGGGTCAACTTATACAAGCAATCTATACATTGACTGTTGGCTCCATAAATACATGTGCAGACAATTATAAAAGCCAGGTCCTGAACTATTTCCCATCAAGAAAGCAGAGAGGGGGGGGGGATCTAATTTTTGCAGTCTAGCGAAGATGGGTGTTTGTGCCATCTATGTCCACTATCAGTACAGATAGTCCTCGACTCACACCAGTTCATTTAGTGACCATTCAAAGTTACAACGGCACTGAAAAAAGTGTTTTGCACAGTTACGATATTTGAAGCATCCCCATGATCATCGGAGGTGGGCTTCACATACTGTAACAACCGGTTCGCCCAGCACCGGAAATGTGAGCGTGCGCCATCCGCGCATGCGTGCGTCAGAGCCGAGGTGGCGCAGTGGTTAGAGTGCAGCACTGCAGGCTACTTCAGCTGACTGCTAGCTGCAGTTCGGCGGTTCAAATCTCACCGGCTCAAGGTTGACTCAGCCTTCCATCCTTCCGAGGTGGGTAAAATGAGGACCCAGATTGTTGGGGGCAATATGCTGACTCTGTAAACCGCTTAGAGAGGGCTGTAAAGCACTATGAAGCGGTATATAAGTCAAAGTGCTATTGCTATTGCTATCACAAAATATGGCAATTCGCTCAAGCGCGCCATCCACACATGCGTGTGATGTCAAACAACACGGCAATTCGCTCACGCACGCCATTCGCACATGCATGTGGCGTCAAAAACACAGTGATATAGGATGGGATTGTGCCCAGGAGGGTGGGCAGGTGGGCAGGCCCACCCACAGGTCACTACTACCAGTTCGCCCGAACCGGTCCGAACCGGCTGAATCCCACCTCTGATCATGTGATCAAAATTCAGATGCTTCATACTTATGAAATAGGGAAGTCAGATTCACCTAACAACCAGGTTACTAACTTATGAACCGCAGTGATTCACTTAACAACTGTGGCAAGAAAGGTTGTAAAATGAGGCAAAACTCACTTAACAAATGTCTCACTTAACAACAGAACTGTTGGGGGATCCATTGTAGTTGTAAGTTGAGGACTACTTGTATAAGCTTTAAAGCAAGTCTGGTGAAACACATGCCTCTCTTACAATTAAGCTATAGCAAACTCAGCAGGTTCTAAAGTTACAGTATTACAGAGATTTGAATCACATGAAGAACACACGTGAAATTTCTGCTGAGCAAATTTACAACGTTCACTCAACAAAATGTTTTTATAGCCTCCCAAGCCACGTTTGATGTGCATTTTGCACTTGTCCTTAAAAAGAACAACCTTTCTTCATGAACATAATCCCTTATCACTAAGAGTTGCTAAGGCTGCTCATTATCTTCTCATCCAGTATGTCTGCTAATTTGAACATGCAGCTTTCTTGAAAGATCACATCGCCGCTCGCCCCAAGTGGTTACAGATGTCATAGCTGGAATAAATCCAGCCTGCACGTGTCTGCTGTTGTTGTTTTGGAAATTGGTGCATCTTATTTGAAGCCTCCGCTCGGCAATGAACTAACCAGAGTAGAGAGGAAGGGAATTTGGGGGTTTTCAAGTATGGCTAACATCTCCAGGCATTCCACACAATGGGGATGTATTCTTGGAATTAGAATCTAGCAATCTCTAAAGAATATATATTAAATTATATATTAAGTTTAGGGGTTGATTTATGGATTTTTGCTTTTTTGTTTAGATGTGACAATATCTTACTGTGATATATAAATGTGATACCACTAAAATGAATAAATCCATGTCTGGAGTGACACCGCTACCCACTATACAGAGTGGGAGTTCCAGTAAAGACAACAATTATGAATTATTATTATTATTATTATTATTATTTATTAAATTTGTATGCTGCCCAACTCCCAAGGGACTCTGGGCGGCTCACAACAATATAAAAAACTATTAAAAGAAAACATAATAAAAACAGTTAAAAACAGTTAAAAACTCATACACACCATTTCATGGTTGGATCTCGCCAATTACAGAGGCGAGATCAACGGCCCCAAGCCTGCCGGAAGAGCCAGGTCTTCACCGCTTTCCGGAATGCCAATAGGGTGGGGGCAGTCCGGATCTCAGGAGGTAACTGGTTCCAGAGGGCCAGGGCAGCCACAGAGAAGGCCCTCCCCCGCGGCCCGCCAGCCAGCACTGTTTAGCTGACGGGACCTGGAGGAGCCCAACCAAATTATTTCATTTCACTCTCGTTTGGGCAGACATGGGGGAACATTTACAGGTAGTCCTCGATTTACAATCGTTCACTTAGTGACCCTTCAAAAGTTACAATAGCACTGAAAAAAGTGACATGACTATTTTTCACACTTACAACTGTTGCAACATCCCCATGGTCATGGGATCAAAATTCAGATGCTTGGCAACTGACTCATATTTACGTGATGTGACCCAGGGTCACCTTTTGCGAACTTCTGACAAGCAAATTCAATGGGGGAGCCACATTCACTTAACAACCGTGTTGGTAACTTAAGAACTGCAGTAATTCACTTAACAACTGTGGCAAGAAAGGTCGTAAAACGGGGCAAAATCACTTAGCAACTGTCTCACTTAGCAACAGAAATTTTGGGCTCAATTGTGCTTGTAAATCAAGGACCACTTGTATTAATGAGTGTTGTGGCCTGCTGGCGGCGGCAGAGTCAGACAGTGAGGAGGCTGGGGAGGAACATGGGCCAGTCCTGGGGGCTGGGGACAGTTCGGACGAGGGCTCTGTGTCAGAGGCAGAGAGGGAGCTAGACAGCAGTGAGGCAGAGGAAAAGCTGGAGCCTGTTTCCAGTGTGCGCATGCGCAGAGCTGCCAGAAGACAAGAACAACTAAGAAAGCAGGGTAGACTTGGGAATAAAGCCACACCTTGGATATGATTGGCCCCTCCCATAGGAAATAAAAGAGGAACGAACGGGGCGTAGGCTTTTGCAGGAAACAATTAGTTCATTCGGTCGTTTCAAGAGTGGAAGGTTCTGTTTGTGACCCTAATACACTCTGTGCCAAGTTTTGCCTTGCCCTGCGTTTGGAAACTAGTTCTCTGGCAGCGTTCCAAATGAGATAAGGTTTGTGTTGATAAATATTCCTCTGAAAGACTGTTTGCCAAGCCTTGCGGACTGTGAATGAAAGGAATTCACAGTTGTGTAAATAAAAGAGGTTTTGCCGGGACTAAGACTCTGCTTCATGCTTTCTAAGGAAGCCTAGGTCAGAACAATGAGGTGCACTCTGAGCGTGATTGAGAAAGCAGCAAGGACCCCTCATTTCAAACCTAAACTACAAATATTCTCTTCTATCCATTAAATCAGTCAACACCAGCATTACAACTGGTCAATCCATTAGATATATCCAAGAGCAGGGAAGGAGGAGGAAAGATAGGAACGGATTTTCAAGATTTTCCATTACAATGATTTTATGACAGAGACCAAAATGTAGAGCTGAAGACTCTGAATGTGAAATTCAATGTGTTTCTGAACATAAGATCACAGAACCCACTTCAAAACGTTATTACAGATGAATGGAATATTTAACAGATACAGTATAGTGGCATAACAGAAATGTACATCAAGTAGCAACTACTGATATCTATACACAAAAGTCCTCATTTAGCAGGTTCGATTGGGACCAGTAACTTAGTCATTAAGCAAAACTGTGACTTTTTGAAACCTTGACTGTCCTTAAGATTTTACTTCTGCTTTCCTTTGCTTTACAGACCTGCGAAGGTCGTAAATGCGTGGACTGATCACAAAGTTATTTTTTCATGCCTGCTATAACTGTGAATGGTCGCGAAATAAAGCAGTCACTAAACAAGGACTACCTGTACTGTAAATACAATTTTAAAAAACAACAACAGGATTTTGGAGAGGAGACGGTTTTGTAACAGGAAGACTATTCACCTATCTTTCCAAGGTACAAAATTTTAGTCAGACACATCCCATTTTTCAATGTAACTGCTTATGAATTTTTGAACACATATTAAAAGCATTGTCATCTAATATTTCAAGGAACATAAGCCACTAACAAATTTTCCATATCGCTATCTCAGACAATTAATTCTCTTCTTTCCCTGGCAGTGCAGATTTGACAAGCTTGCAGAGAGAAAACCCTCTGGATATCTACCTGACTTCAACTGCCAGGGCAAATCGTGAATATGTGGGCATTGTAGGGTGGTATCCTCCTCTTGGAAGACACACAAGTAATAATATCGGAATGTATGGATGCAAATTTTAGATAGGCTTTTTAGTTGATCAACAGGCTTTGTCTTTTAAATCACTGAGTAAAATATTTGTATTCCCCACCCCACCCCCCCACAAGCCTCAATGAGAATGGTTCCGTACATAAAATTGCAAGCCTGGCATGAAGTGTACAAAAGCATAAAACAAAAGGGAAGTCACTGAAGAAGAAAACAACAACACAATCATCTTCATATTTACTCAGAAGCAAGTTATCCTATGCCATCTTGTGCAGCCAATGGAGTCAATATCACTGAAATTCATAGACCGGCATAATAGGGAGATGTTACTGCAATTATGTAGGAGAAGGTGAAATGAGGCACTTACATTACCTGTAGTGATTTCCATCTAGGATGCCACAATAGAAATGAGGCAGGTTATGATCCATCTAGATTCTTCTTATGAGAACACAAATGTAGAAATCAGTATGGTGCATAGCAATTTCTACACGAATAGGTTCTTTTAGTTGGATATACCGAGAATGCAATCTGCTTGTCTCTGCTTGGAATTATACCAATTAGGGAATGTATTTCCTCTGTGTTTTCAAACATGCCCCAAACGGATAAATATGGTGAGAAGGCAGGGGTGAAATTCAAAAATTTTCCCTACCGGTTCTGTTGGTGTGGCTTGGTAGGCGTGGCAGGGGAAGGATACTGCAAAATCCCCATTCCCTCCCCACTCCTGGGGGAAGGATACTGCAAAATCCCCATTTCCTCCCCACTCCAGGGGGAAGGATACTGCAAAATCTCCATTCCCACCCCACTCCTGGGGGAAGGATATTGCAAAATCCCCATTCCCTCCCCACTCCTGGGGGAAGGATATTGCAAAATCCCCATTTCCTCCCCACTCCTGGGGGAAGGATACTGCAAAATCCCCATTCCCTCCCCACTCCTGGGGAAAGGATATTGCAAAAATCTCCATTCCCACCCCACTCTGGTGCCAGCCAGAGGTGGTGTTTGCCGGTTCTCCGAACTACTCAAAATTTCCGCTACCGGTTCTCCAGAACCTGTCAGAACCTGCTGAATTTCACCCCTGTGAGAAGGGCACATATAAGGAGATAGACAGACAGACAGACATAGATGGTTAAGACAGAGATAGATACTGTAAAGAGATGAGAGATGAGAGGTAGGTTGGTAGGTAGGTAGGTAGGTAGGTAAGTAGATAGATAGATAGATAGATAGATAGATAGATAGATAGATAGATAGATAGATAGATAGATAGATAGATAGATAGAATGAATGAATGAATGAATGAATGAATGAATGAATGAATGAATGATAAATAGATGATAATAGTTGATAGAGTTAGGATAGATAGATACCGTAGATAGATAGATAGATAGATAGATAGATAGATAGATGAGATGGAGAGAGAGAGAGAGAGAGATAGAGAGAGACAGACAGACAGACAGATAGATAGATAGATTCATGTACACATCCTATTAAATTATGCATGAGAAAGTGACAACATCTGTCCTATCTTGCTTAACCTTTAAAAGGTAACCTAGCCACTTCTACATCATATCTGGCTCCCTCCACAGATATTCTGCATCTTCAATGCAAGGTTCACATTCCTCCCCTTCCAGTCACCAAACCTGGAACTCTACACTTCTCTGAAGAGCCTTTTAACCTCGTCAAGGTCCTGCTCCAACGTGCTTACAAAGAATCGAGGCTCAAAGTTCAGCCTGATGCATTATCGGCATCTTTCAGTCACAAGAATGCTGCTTATCCACTGCATGCCCAACAAGGATACAAGTTATAAAAAAGATTTTTAATTCCCCCCTTAAAAAGGGAAAAAGACAAAAAGATGATTATTAGCCTTTAAGCAACCTAAGTTCTTCTTTTTTTCCCCTCCTTAATTTGCCCGCATAAATATATCCTCAAGTGAAAGACACTTTGAAAGACATTTTGCATACACAGCTAAACTACAGAGGAAGATAATGAAATTGGGATTTTTGTGCACATTGGGTTTCCAAAATGATTTTTTTTTTAAAAAAAAAAAAAAGGGAGAGGAGTTTTCTTGTGGGCCTTCCCACAAACTTCCCAGTCCTTATACAAATGTGGATTGGAAGGTGAAGAAAAGGAACATACTGTCTCGATCAAATGATTTGTCAGAGATTAATAGGATTCCTTTGTAATATCCATATCTCACAAAGAAAGGCTTTGACAGCCTCCAATTACTTTCCAGAAGCCAGGCCTACTCCACAGTTCCTTTGAACCAGAATGGCCCCCGAAACCTACATTTTTCACTCAAGCAGATAACACCACTGGGTCTCTCTCTGTGATCATGGCCTAACTTAAAGGACTTAATCTCATTTTCCAGATGAATTATTATTTTGTCTCCTGCAGGCAGTAATTACTGGATAAAAGTATTGTGTTAACAGAAGGGCTGAGGTCTTTTCAGCTGAGAATTCCATCGTGAGACACTCAGTACTCAGTGTATTACTATTATTTTTAAATTATGAAGTAAGGGAGTGTCACAAAGAGGAGTGGAAAAAACTGAAGTGATACACATTGCAGATAATTTCATAATTTCTCAAGAAGTGAAAGGACGATGGTTTGCTTATGTATGAGCAACTAGGAATACATGTCTACATAACTTTTCCGTGATTCATACTGGAAGTGGTTTACTGGATTTCTAACACGTTTCTCTCTCTTCTCGCACATAATTTCCTTCTTTTTATTATAAACTACAACAGCCCAAAGCCTATCAAATGCCTTCTTATTATCAGTGGAATTCAAATCCAGTAATCCAGAACTGGATAATCAAATCTTGGACCGATGTACTTACACTCCAATTTTGCTAAATTAAAAGGTTCCGCTGCTAGCAGACTTTAAGAACTAATAGTTCTTTACTTCATTAGAAAATAACAGAATGATATAAAAGCTTAGCTCCTCGGTGTGACTTCTACAGTTGCAAGGTTCAAAAGTTAGTAAATAAACAAGTTAACAAAAAAAAAAAATCTATGGTTTTGCTGAATCAGATCAAACATTTAAGTAAACCAGAGATTCTGCAAGTGAAGAATGATGGGAGTTGGAGTTCAACTATTCTAGAGGATATCAGGTTGCCAAAGCTGATCTAAAAACTCTGTGGCTGCTGTTGTGAGGAAAACAGGAGGAAGGGGTGTTGGATATGTTTGCTGCCTTGAGTTATTTGTAAAAATAATAAAGGATACAAATAAGTAAATAAAAAGTTTTTTAAAAGTCATGTTTTGGTTGGAGTGACTATAAACTACTATCCTTGAAAATGGTTTTGAGAAGAAACGGAGAAAGGAAAATATTTGTAGCTCAGGGTTGATATGAGGGATACTTGGTGCTCTCTTAGCTTGGTTTCTTGGTTTCTAATTTTCTTGCAGACATTTTATCACCCAAACTAGGTAACACTGATAGCAGGGGTGAAATGCTACCGGTTCAGCCCGGTCCGGGTGTACCGTTAACGGCGGCCGCCGGTGGTTCGGAGAACCGGTAGCGGCGGCAGCGCGAGGCTCCGCCCACCCGCCCGGATGTCACCATTTTCTTGTTTTTAATCCTTTGCGCATGCGCAAAGTGTTCTGCGCATGCGCAGAGGGTGAAAAAGCACGTGCGTTTCCGAACCGGTAGGGAAGGTAAGTAGATTTTACCGCTGACTGATAGCATTGATGATCTTACCTAGTTTGGGTAATGAAATGTCCGCAGGAAAACAACCAAGCTCAGAGAGCACCAAGGACCCTCATTTTGAGAATAGAGCTGGTACAAATATGTCAGTTCCATTCCTGGTAAGTTTCCCATTATTTATGTATACCTCTGAAGGGTTCCCATTGTTAGTAAGGGAGATTGGGAGACTGGCTATGAAACAGTAGTCAAAAATTGGATGTTTTCCTTTAAAGAATCTTTCTTTCTTACTTTTAGACTGAAGTTTTCAGGCAAGCAAAAACTTAGAGGATAGGGTTGCTAAAATATATGCTGAACTGCAAGTACTTGGATAAAATCAACATCGAGACTTCTCAGCTAGCATATGGTTTCCAATTCTTCAGTCATTGTGTATAGAAATATTCCGTTTGCATGGCCAGATGTTTTATATGCCACTTAACTCCCTGTGCATTATCCCTTAATGTTAGCTGCATAAGAGAACACATTTTAAAAATCAGCACTCGAGAAGTCAGGCCATTTCAATAAATGGAAACATTTTCCACAAAAGAGGGGGGGGGGGAAAACACCCTCGTATTTAAAATCAAAACATTTTATTTTCGTAACTCTAGATAACGCACTGAGATGAAATTGTAAATTGCTAAGCGCTTTTATTTCGGTAATGTATTCTATTGACCTTAGAAATTATTCAGAGCATGTAGGAGGTTTTTTCCCCCCCTCCTAACCAAACAAATAAAAAAAAAAAGGGGGGGGAACCACGGTGAAATGGATTAAAAATAAATAAATAAAATTGACAGCAACTCCTATGATAGCCTCCGCCAGCGTGTTATTCCTTTCTTTCTTAAAGCTTCGTCAACATGCAAACACTCCATAAAAAAGGAACTGGTGCGTGCCTACGGGAGCAATTCAGTTTGCAAATAAAGCAGTATAATGTGAGCGGTTTGAAATGGTTCCGTCTCTGTTGCTTTCCATGTCAACGCACTGGCAGTCTTGCCTGAATGCAGCTAGTCAATAGAGAGAAAGTAAATAGAGCATTTCCCGATTTCACCTGGCAACACAGTAAAATGCCTGGTTTAAAAATGCAACGCTTTAATCACTGGCACAATATAGACAGAGTTTCATTCTTCTCCATCTTCTCCTCATTTTTCTGCTTCCCAGGGCTGCACACATTAAAGTTTTAATGACGACGACGTACATTGGAAACTGGCCAGCAGAGTAGAACCTAGATTCTTCCAGATGCTGCAGATGTTGCATTTTGTGGTATCAAAGACCTGGGTCTATATTCCACCAGGCCAAAATTAAACTACCATATATCTTTAAACAAAAACTAGCAGTTACCCTGTCTTCATGCCCCCCTGAAATCTTTAACAAGCAGAGACACAAATTGAACTGCTGGACACAATTACTCTGCAATACACTCAAACTTTTTAAAAAGTTAAAGGAAAGAGAGGTTAAACAAGAGAACCTTGGTTCAACCACAACAACTTTAGGACGAGTGCCAATTTTACTTTATAATGCCTTGGTAAGTCCACTTTATCACTTTATAATGACTTGGTAAGACCACACTTGGAATATCGCATCCAGTTTTGGTTGCCACCGTATAAAAAAGTTGTTGAAATTCTAGAAAGAGTGTAAAGAAGAGCAGCAAAGATAATTAGGTGACTGGAGGCTAAAACATATGAAGAACAATTGCAGGAATTGGATATGTCTAGTTTAATGAAAAGAAGGACTAGGGATGCCAATATCTAAGGGGCTGCTACAAAGAAGAAGGGGTCAAGCTGTTTTCCAAAGCACCAGAAGGCAGGACAAGAAGCAATGGATGGAAACTAATCAAGGAGAGAAGCAACCTAGAACTAAGGAGAAATTTTCTGACAGTGAGAACAATTAATGAGTAGAACCACTTGCCTCCAGAAATTGTGGGTGCTCCATCACTGGAGGTTTTTAAGAAGACATTGGACAGCCATTTGTCTGAAATGGTATAGGGTTTACTGCTTGAGCTGCGGGTTGGACTAGAAGACCTCCAAGGTTCCTTTCAACTCTGTTATTCTGTTACTATTCCCCACCACTAGCCATGCTGTCTAAAGTTGATGGAATGTACAGAATATAAAAAACATTTTGAGGAGTTCTTCTTGCATCTATCTAGGCTATTCTGAACAACAACAGCAATCCAAGATTTCAGGTCAAAATATCTCTTAGCTTTATCTAAATATGCAGATGAGGGAAGCCAAGAGGTTTTCATGCACAATTTAATCTTCCCATCATAGGATGACATGATTCAAACAATGATAGTATTCACCAACATGCCACATCAGTCATAAAAGCAACCTTAATACCCTACTAATGTCCTAAATCAGGGTGGTCTCCCATACTGCTACTCATGCTGTTTGCAACACATATCCAATGAGACTGCCAAGATGAATTGTATTTTCCTGGCATCACTTGAGATGTGCATCTGCAGGGGGACATAAAGTCTTTTTCTTTCTTCTTTCTTTCTTTCTTTCTTTCTTTCTTTCTTTCTTTCTTTCTTTCTTTTTTTCTTTCTTTCTTTCTTTCTTTTTCTTCTTCCTTCCTTCTTTCCTTCCTCTCCCTCCCTCCCTCCCTCCTTCCCCCCCTCTCTCTCCCTCTCCCTCTCCCTGTTTAATGGAGGCACTCTTGGAAAGAGTTAAAATGGAGTGAAGGCATTTTAAAAATTAAATTGCTGCAAAAGACACATGCAATTTCATTTATTATTGGGACTGAATTAAGAAAATCCCAATTCTTTGGACCTGCTAGAATTTGCACCATGATCCTGGCTCCATCTTGTAGGAAATATTGTATGAAAAGCATGGCCAGCAACTGATATGTGTGTTGAGATACTTTAAGATCAAGATCCCTCTTGTATCTGAAGCTACTGCAGAGCAGATATAAGGTGTAATGAAATCTAACCCGTTATTGTTCTACATTTACATTAGTTCATAAGCAGGTATTAAGAATTGTAACAGTATATATCCACTGAAAAAGTGCCTTGTTTTCATCATGCTCTTTCATCTCTCATTCATAAACTCTTTTTTAAAAAGTTGTTATGAATTTTCTTGGTTTCCAAATATCATTTAACCTATTTAGAGAGAAAAAGCATTTCATACCTATTTACCAAAGGGGGAAACTTATGAAAAGGATAAAGTAGTGCTAATTAGAAAAATGCATTTTTAAGGCTCTTCACTACAAGTATAGTAATTTTACTCAATTTCATGAAAAAAAGCACACAATTATTTTTTTTCTATTTTCCCCCCAAAACAATTTTGATAAGGTAAATCAATTATTTCTAATGTCAAAATCTGAAATGGCTTTGTAAAACCAGTGTGCTTGGATGAAAACTTATACAATTGTTCTCCTGATGCACACATGTGTTTACTTCCAAAAAGCCTATTTTAAGTTGGAAAGACAGGGTGTGGGGGGGGGACATTAGATTCTAAACATGATTACCTCTAAGCGACACAAATATCCACAGAGCTCATCACAAAAGGCTATTTAAATGTTATTTTACTGTTGTTTCATTGCAGTTTAGGCAATTTTGCATTTCATCACATTTTTTTAAAGCAACTATAAGTGTATTGGGAAGGAGGCAAGAAATGTGTATAAAGCCAAATCGCAGGGTAATTATAAATGCAAATAAAATGGCTTTATTGGAATCTGTCAGAAGGGCACAAATTTTGTTAGCAAGGCAAATACTTTCCAGGCTTGTAGTAGAAGAAAGGCTGTGTTGATAACTTTAGTGAGAAATTAAAGGGAATTAAATTGAAGATGGAAGGGCATAAATTGCCCTTATTTGGTGAACAAGTCTAAATTAAAGTATCCCTAACAAAAGCCCATCCAGCTTTTTTGGGAACACAGCTATTCAAGAAGAACCCTCACCCCCATGACTCATTTTCAACAACATATCTCTGGATGTGGAAATGTCATACAAATATAACAGTTAATTTGCCCATAGTTCAGTTTAGTGCCCAAGATCCTAAAGGCCAGCCAGTACATATGTTCACTGCAAAAGTGTCAACTGAACTAGGTACGGTACTTCCAATATAATAAATTACCACCCAATCCTTTGCACATCTATTAGAATGTGCACTGAATATACAAGGAGTTCTTAATTGAAGCGAATATCAAATTGCAGCCATCATCTCTTAACCATTTTGCTACATTTTGACCCCGAGTCTGGCTGCCTCTCACCATCGCCACCATGTTCTGGTCAACATGCATGAAATAATCCTCTCCCTATTATGATTCATAGCTGGGAGTGACTTGAGGGAGTACCGCTGGTATGCATAGATGGAGCCAATATTCCAAGTAATTCTTTCTTTCTTAATTAATTAATTTATAGAATTAATTTATAGAAGCGCTAGACATTTGTGTCAGGTTCATGGGCTGATTAATTATAAGGCTTTGCAACTTCTTTAGCAGATCCGTTTTCAAATGGATGAACCTACTCCACAGGAAAATAAGCTATATTTTTAGTTGTTATCAGAATCTTTAAAATGAGGCTATAAAACTCTGGAAAAGCTTGGCTTTGCTAACCTGGCTTTAGGTTTCTCATAACTTAGTATATTTAGTACTAAGTACTTAGTATACTATAATATTTTGTACAATATTTTATATACTTATATAATATTTTAGTAGAAATCTGATTCTGACATCATCATAACAAGTTTGTTCCTTTTTTGTTATTATAGCAACATCAGTTAGAATAGAATAGAATAGAATTTTTTATTGGCCAAGTGTGATTGGACACACAAGGAATTTGTCTTGGTGCATATGCTCTCAGTGTACATAAAAGAAAAGATAAGTTCGTCAAGAATCATAAGGTACAACACTTAATGATAGTCCAGGTACAAATAAGCAATCAAATCATAGTAGGAACCAGTCAATATAAATTGTAAGGATACAAGCAACAAAGTTACAGTCATACAGTCATTTGTGGGAGGAGATGGGTGATGGGAACGATGAGAAGATTAATAGTAGTGCAGACTTAGTAAATAGTTTGACAGTGTTGAGGGAATTATTTGTTTAGCAGAGTGATGGCGTTCGGGAAAAAACAGTTACGAAGCTTCTCACATTATTAAACGAAGCCATAGATTTTTGTTTTTTAATTCTAACTTTGCTAATAGCAATAGCACTTAGACTTATATACCGCTTCACAGTGCTTTTACAGTCCTCTCTAAGCGGTTTACAGAGTCAGCATATTGCCCCCAACAATCTGGGTCCTCATTTTACCGACCTGGGAAGGATGGAAGGTTGAGTCAACCCTAATGCTCTGAAAAAGGAAACTGGGCATCCATATTTAAGTTATTTTGTCAAACCTAGGTACCAGAGTGATCAGGTTACAGCTAAAAGCACATAAAAACCATAAACCATATACAGTACAAATACAATACATCAGTAAAATAGGAGCCAAGTAAAAAACAAAAATAGAATAAGTTAAAAGTTAAAATGTGGGGGGAACATCTTCCAGATGCTAACCACACCCAGGGTTGTGTGCCACTGTGAGCCCCATGTTAGTTGGCAGAGCCAGGTCTTCAAACTCCTTAAATAGGGTAGGAGAATGGGGGCCTGTCTCACTTCTGGGGGGGAAGAGAATATTCCACAGGGTGGGGGCAACGGCAGAGAAGGCTCTCTTCCTGGACCCTACTAGACAAAATTCTTTAACTACTGGGGTCTGTAACATACTTTCCCTGCCTGACCAAGTGGGACGAGTCAATGTGATGATATTAAGATTAAGTATGCATGCTTGATAAAATGGTCATTTTTAATGATTACCTATTGTCAGAGTGTTCCATCTGAAGTCATGGAAATTATTTAATCAGTGATACAAGACATCACATATTGTTGTGCTACCCTATCAGAAATCAGTTAAAGAGGAATGTTTTTGCAACATAGACTTTAGGAATTATTTTGTGTTTTAGGTTGTCAAAACCATGACAACCAGACACAGCGCCTCAACTTTGTGCAACCTAAAGTTTAAACACAGCTCAGGACTAACAGAGATGTGCAGGATTAAGGTTGTTAAGTCTTCCTACTCTTTCAGTAGGGCTACAAAGAGTAAAAAAAAAATAATCTTCTCCTTCTCCTACTTGAACTCAATATTTCACAACAGTAAAATGGGGTTTAAATTAATAATTATGGGGAAAATGTTTTTATGTTAACATTATTCAGCAACCATGGTTTATAAAGCAACCAGTTGGTGATATAATAAATGCAATTAGCTAAAATTGTTTTCAATCTTTTCTTATCCCTCTAGAGAAAAAGGGAGGAATTCAAGTTGATTTCCATAATACTAAGCTGTCTTTTCGTATTACATTTAAATTAAGAGCTGTGAGAGCAATGTGTAAAAAGTGAGCATTAGAATTCATACATAACGTTAACTTGTGGTATTCCTAATTTTCATTTGTTGACTATACCATGGTTCTAAGTTTGCATATAACACTGAACCTTTAGAGGTGTGACTGTACATCAAGTCCAAAACAAAGTACTTTATTTTAACGAATATAAATCAAATATACTTTTAGTTGAGTTTCTGAAGAGATAAAGGAAGAAGAGATATGAGGAAACCATTACCTAGACAAAAGGGGCTGAAATGTTTTTAAGTCCAGAGTAAGTTAACATTCAGAAGGAGCTCAAGAATTGATTCTCAGGAGGAGAAGAAGCTCAACACAAACCAACTGGCAAGGTTTTGTTAGCCAATCTTAATGAAAGGATTTTAGCTTTTCTGTGGAGCTGATTTCCTGGTCTGATCCACCTAGTGGGACTGACAGTGTCATGTGGGATTATAACAATGAGGCAGCATTGATCACACTTGTAGATGACTTGTGGCAAGACCAGGATGTGCATTCATCTCGGCTCTCCTTGATATCTCAGTGGCTTTCCATATCATCCATCACAATAACCTTCTACATCAGTTTTGGAGGTTAAAGTCGAGGCCATATTCTCATGGTACTTCTCCTCCTTCCACTTAAGACTAGTTCCAGTTGGTGTTGGTAGGATAAAAACTTTGGGGAGTTCCTCAGACTTGCTTTCTCTCCACTCCTATTTAACATTTACACATGGTTGCAAGGTAAGATTATCTGACAGCATGTCTGCAAGTTAAAAATCATCAGAATACTTAGCCTTACATCTTTATCCCAAGCTAATCAAGTCAGTAGTGGGTTGTAAAACCCGTTGCTACCGGTTCGCGCGCTCGCATGTGCAGAAGTGTCCCGGGCAGGTGGGCGGAGCCTCCCACCGCTACCGGTTCTAAGAACCAGGCCGAACCGGGAGCAACCCATCGCTGAATCAAGTGATGTCTCAAGATTCTTTCTTAATGTCATGAAGCTGTGGAGGTCTGAAAGAACAGACCTTGACTTAACTTAAGCATGATCAAGTAGCTATGGGATTTAGGGATTCCCAGATCTACTTTCCATCTGTAGCTCTGGATGGGTACACTCTCCTAAACATACCACATAAAGCCTACAATTGCTCTAGAATTGTGGTGAAATCTTCAGCTAGATGGGGGGAAGTGTGAAGAGACTGTCTAGCTTAAGAGTCCTTGCATAGCAGGAAGACCTAACCTCCCCCAGAATCATTGAAACCCTTATCTGGCTGTTCTCAAGAGAATGCAGTCAATCTGTCAAGATTCTTGAAAATATACAAGCAACAATAAAGAATTGGCTCACGGAATTGCTCAGGTTCCTTGAGCCTGACAAGAATGTAACAATAGCATAGTGATGGGCACCCACTATTTTGTGAGCTGCACAGGCTTCCTATATAGATGTCCAGGCACAATTCAAGATGCTGGCCACCTTCTGAAGCTCTTCATGACACAGGGCCAATTTGTTCAAAGGTTATCCAAGTTATTTCCAATTATGCCTATCCCTCCCATGAAATCTGAAAGAGAGAGAATGATTTCTGTCCCCCTTCATGGGACGATGTCACCTAACAGGAGCCAGGATTTGTGCCTAGCTGCCTTATACATAGCCAAGATTCAGATGGCCCCAACTCTACTGGCTTTCTGGAAAGCTTAAAACAACATTTTTTTTTTCACTGTAGACTCTGGGTTAAGATTTTGGATGAGAAAATTAGCTGAGAATTTTGAGTATGTTGTGGCTTTGACTTCTGTCTGTGCTGCTTACATTGCGTTGTTACAATTCACATTTTACAAGTTGAGTAGTCTTGCAAATCTTTTAAATACGTGCATAAAAATAAAATAAATATTAATGAATATAAAATCTTAAGTGTGGTACAAACTGAAAATGTTTGCTGCTAAACTGAATTCACTTTGCATAAAACTAATAAAGGATATTTTCAAAACACTGAGAAGTGGATTTTGAAATCTATGGAAGTGATATTATAACACATATAGACCAATAATGAGAGAGGCTTCTTAATGCGGTTTCATGTTTTCCCAGGCAATTGACTGTACCCCAGAGCACTCATATTAACTACAATTTGGACAACTAACCAAAATTCTGTCTCAACCAGGCTCGAAAGCATTTTCAAATCCATTACAGAAATTTCATAATAGCTAATCATTATTCTTGGCTAAACACTACAGGCACATTTGCAGAATCCAAAGACATATGGGGATTATTTACAGAAATTTCATTGGCACTAAACACTCTTTTCCAAGAAATTAGTGCATTAATTCTGTATATTAATCAAATAATATGTTGAATCTAAAGTAATACTTAGGCACACGCTATGAAACATTTAAAACCAGGGGCTGCAAAGAAGCATCCCAATTAATTATGTCTCTAATAAATATACGGAATTAAGAAGGCTATTGACCAATTTACAACCTAATCCAGGGACTGAATTTCTTCCAAGTAGTATCATTTACTGATATAAACTTCAGTTCTGTTCTCAGAACCCAAGGAATAGCCAATCAACTCTATCCTGCATTTTGGGGAGTGAGTGTGTGATTAATTTCATGTTTAGATAATATGTTTGATTTAATCACCCAATACACACTCTCATAACTTTGAGAATTTAAGCACATGAATCACAAAGGAGTAAAGTAGCTAACAACAACAGCATGTTTCAGAGAGTTGGGGTTTTTAAGATATTCATAGAAAAAGAAAGGAAATGTGTTAATTAAGAAAGCAAGAGACAAAGACAATGAACAGACAGAAAGTGAATGGGACAGAATTTTGTAGAGAGGTTGGTAAGATAGGGAGGCAGGAAGGCAAACAGACAGATTTCCTAAGGAAAGGAACAAGTCTTACAAGAGAAAGATAGTCACATTTTCTCCCTTCCTTCATGGATAATACATGATTTAGAATTCTCACCTCTAACGCCTTCCTCAAGACAGTTTTATAAGAACTTTGGCATAGGTAGGTAAGAAGTTTAATTTGACTTTGCAAAGGGAATGATAACACATTTGTCGTATCTGGATGGAAAACAATGAAAATATTAGCTATTGTTTAATTGTTACCCGATCAAAACTCTTGCGCCAGCCAACACACTTCACTCTTGATTGAATTTTAAAACAATTCCAGAGGAATGACCAGATCTGCAGAATACGCTGGGAAACAGCCATTTGTGTAGAAAAACCTCAAAGGTTAATAGCAGGCAATGAGACAAACCAAAACATAATACAACCACCTAAAGCTTTTAAGAACTTTTATTCTTTTATTTATCTATTGATTTTTACCTTTAAAAGCTAAATGCTTGCTTCATTATCTTAAATTGGCTTCCTTAACGTTATCTAATTGATGGTCCACTTTTATCTACTGAGGATCAATCACATTGGTGGGTGGGGCTTATGCATGCAATGGGCAGGGCCAAACTAGGGACGTGCAAGACATTTCAAGATGGTCCCTTGTGAGCTTAAAACATTTTGTCTAATCCTGCAATAGATCCAAAAGTGGGTAGAAACATTTATTCCCTCCCTTTGAACACTCTCTCTCCACCTTGTTTCCCTTCATGCCCTAGATCAGCGGTTCTCAACCTGTGGGTTGCGACCCCTTTGGGGGTCGACTGACCCTTTGATAGGGGTCACCTAAGCGCGTGCTAGCCCGCCACGCCCCCTTTGTCACCTCATCGCGTGCAGGGAGGGGGCGGGGCAGGGGTCACGGTGGCGGGGCGGGGGTTGCGGCATTAGGAAGGTTGAGAACCACTGCCCTAGATACATCCATACACTCTCTCTCTCTTTCGATGCAGCACCTAATAAATATTTCATTTTCCCCCCATAGATCTGAAATGATTCCCTGGAGGTCACTTCTGAAATTAAGCTGTGAGCCTCATTGTATTAGTGCCAAAAGCTGCATGAAGTCCTCTGGCTAGAAGTCGCCCACCTCTACCAGGTACAGTTGTGTGATGGTCATTGACCTAATGTTTAAACTATAAAACTGTTAGATTAAAAGACTGAACGGTAACATCCAGTGGTATTGATCAATACCACCAAGCTAAACTGCTCTGTATTTCAAATGGCAACGTTGATTAAACAAAATGTGTCCTCCTTCCTAGAGATCATCGTTAACTTATCTGCTGAAATGATAAGGAGGACTTTTGAGTACTTATGACAGTACTTAGTAAGTTAGTAAGGGCATAGTTAGTAAGGCCGTAATTAATTTCTTGTGCCGTATTGAATAGAAAGGGCAGTAGGGAAAGGAGACAGATAACTGATTCAGCATCCCCCAAGCGAACCTGGTCAGAGAGGCTCTCCCAGAAGAAGTCCACTGCATTTCCATCCTGTAATAATGATGGAGAGAGCGCACTGAACCTTAGTAATCTAAACACTCTCCTTTATACTGGGCAAAGGAGGGCAAGGAAGACAGCTACTAAGAAGAAACTTCCAAATAAGTCTGAGCTATATAAAGTTGTGCTGAGTTTTAGATCTTTCCAAGGATCTAGGTCTATGACCCACTTTTGCAGCCCTGATAGGAGTCTTTTCCAAACTAATTGAGGTCCGATGCTGAGCAGAAAGCCACATAAATTTGAGACGGGTTTGGGATATTTGGGTTGTATAATAAAATGTGCATTTCTCATAAACAAGAAATGTCTGCGGCTAGTGATTAATCTCCAAAACATCGATGTGTCTATGCCTTTTGATTAAAACCTTGGGATTGTTTTTCCCCCCCAAAGGGTGATATCCTCTCTCATTGCCTAATTTGGAAAGCAAGGGTACAGGCTTTATAATCTAAATATGTTACCAAGGGGATGCTGTCAAAAACCGTATGGTAAACATATTCCATGCTTATCTTATGGTTCAGTGGGGTTCAAGAGGTTCTATAGGTAAGAGGCCCCTGAATCTGATGGTGCTGCCAACCAGATATTTCCCAGACATGTTACAGATCAACTTCTATATTTCCTAACCATCTGGATCATGTTGAAAGAGTCTGCATATGTTATCAGCTCATAATGATGTACGCCAATGGTCCTTCTGTGAGACAAACAGCATTCATAATCTATATATATATATAAGCGAAAACCACTCACGCATTAATCATGAAATCTCCAGAACCGTAAAGCCTACAAACTTGAAATTTGCCACGTATGTTCCTCTTGGCTTCTAGGTGCTCACTAAGAAAGGATTTTTCAAAATGACCATCACAGCATGAGTATTCCTTATATTAATATTAACAAGCTCTGATGCCAAGTTCTACTCCCCCCTCCCCCACTGAAA
>QLTV01004403.1:3343572-3355315 GCA_003457575.1 Thermophis baileyi
TATTGCTTATATTATTATTAACAAGCTCTGATGCTAAGGAGTTCTACTCTCTCCTCCCCACCTGAAAAGAAATCTGATCCAAATGCAAAACACAAGCAGAGGAGATTCAGTTTCGCTTTTGCTTTCACAGAAGCAAGCAGCTTTACTACAGAACAGTTGCGCTAAGCCACGCTAGCCAGAGGAATACTGATGGATGCTGGTAGGCAGAGACAGATTTCTTTCCCCCCTTATTTTCCTCCTCAGTTCAGACGAATCTGTTCCTTCTACTGTAACACCAGTTAAAAGGAAAAGTGGCAAAAAACGGAGGAAAAGGTTTACAGATGCGATTAGGAAAACACAAGTAAGGGAAGCTGCCTGTTTCTCCCATGGCCAGTTCTATGTGGCATGCTCCAGAGTCAGTTCACCTGACAGCCTGGTCATCCTCCAGCCAGACAGCAAAACCAGGAATGTTGTTTACAGGGAGGTCCTGAGCAATTCATCTGAGGGATGAATTTAAAGTTTGTGCAATGCAAATAATGTCTTCATCTGTAACAGAAACTTAGCTTACCATCTCTAACGAAATATTACAGTCCCTTTTTTAAACTACTCATTAATTTTCAAGCTTTAAGTGTCAATTTATCAAGCCCCATCACATAGTTTCGTAGTGAAGCACGGGTATCAGCTAGTACTTAATATTGGGAAGACAATGGAAAACCTATTTCGCTTCCCTCTGGCAGTACAAGCATTTTCCTTCTCTCTTTTTCTAGTCTCCAGTCTCATCTCCCTCCATACAGACACAAATCCTTCTTGATTCTGAATTCAAAGCCAGTGATTTATTTATTTAAGATGGAAAAAAAAATTTCAGGAGATGGTATGTACAGGTTGGCTCCTTTTTAAGCTCAATAAAGAACAGGTTCAATAAACCAATTGATCACTCGCTTCAATCTTTTCATTTTCTGGCTACTGTCCCAGTTTTATTTGCTGACTTTTAAAGCCAGGGTGCCACCCTCAGACAAAACTGAGATAGAGATGAGAAATATTCATACGGAGACTGATATTTTCAGTATAGGTAGAAAACAACAACAGTAGCTTTTATTGTAGTGGGATGTAGAATAAATACTTTATATACCGAAGCACAATGAGAAACATTCCACATTCAGATATACCAGAACAACTGTTATCCTTTTTTAAAAAAAATTCAAATTTCAAGCGTAAAATTATGCTATATGCATATATGTATAGTTTCATATTTATGTATCATCCTGGGAACGGAGACATGTGGACTAAGCTACCTTTCAAGGAGACCAATCTGAATTCGATCATTTCGGATTTTTGAAAATAAATACAGGGCTCAAGATTTTAGAGTTTAGCCAACAGAATACCTTGAAATTTTCACATTCAACATAAAAAAAAAGAGTCCGAACACTCCAAGCAAATGTCACATCACAATGCATGTGTGATACATAACCGTCAGTGTGGAAACATCAGCTTCCTTCTGCAAATTAAATTAAAATTATTATAAGAACATTTTGCAAGAACTTAAAATTATGTGAAATTTCAATAAAACTTTGATACATATCACTTTCTTGTAATATACTGTTTTTTTGGGGGGGATTACTTTCTCCCTCGTACATCTTTTTGTAGATAATTAAAATGTTCCTATATAAAGGAAAGCCACTGTACCTTTAAGGATGTGTTATGTTTTCCCAGGTCCCTATCAAGGTAAATTTCATCAGTATTCAAAGTATGAGCAAAGCACTTCAACAATTTATTTTAATAAAAGAAGATTTAGCAGAAAGGAGTATAAATGATGAGAAGTTGCTTTAAACTGATTTATTCCCTGCAGCAATAAAAGGAATGTTTCTTCACTCAGCTGTTTAATATGCAAATATGCAGAGCACCCACCTTCTGACAGCACATCATTAATAAAATCTTGCACTAAGCAGAGCTCTCGATATTTCATCCTGATGAAAATACATGATGATGATTTTAGACTGTATAATTTCATATATATATATATATATGTTCTGAATAAATGCCTGTGTATTAGAGTGAGCATACATGTCTCTGTGCAAGAAGAAAAATAGAATCAGATCATACTCATTTTTCTCCTCTCTTCCCTTTTCCTGTTGCATTGTAACCCCTTGTATATCTCCTAGAAATATAAATACATCGTACCAGTAGTGGGTTCTAAAACCCTTTACTACCGGTTTGCGCACTCGCTCACGCAGAAACGTCCTGGGTGGGTGGGCGGAGCCTCCCCCCGCTGCCACTACCGGTTCTAAGAACCAGTCCAAACCGGGAGCAACCCACTGCTGATACACACACACACACACACACACACACACACACACCACACAAAGTGTATTTAGTGAAGTGGCTATTTTTTTAAGAAGCTGGACTGTATTCATGAACTGGAAGTTAGATTTTCTTTTTAAGGATAGACACTCCAAATCTCAAAGATGCTAACCTGGAGAATCAAAAGCTCCAAAGCTACACTTTGTAGAGATGAAGATGGACACATTATTCCCATGTGTTGTATTGCTAGTCTGAAATAGTGGGGGGGGGGAGTAATCATTTTTGCCCACCTAATCAAAAATGTTACACACACACACACACACACACATACTATGTAAACTAAACTCAGTTTTCTCAGTTTTCTATCTATCAACAGCGAGCTTCTAGCTAATCAAATCTCTGTTTAAACATATTGATCACATCCAAATAAAGAACTGGCACCGATTGTGTAGCTGCTAATACCTTGAAAATGAGAAACATCCCCCCAGACTAGCAAAGAACTACTACAAAGACATCATGCACTTAAAACTCTGCAATGGCATTCGGCTTGTAGCACACTCTGCCTGAAAGCAACTACAAAATGCTACGGTCACAAATGATTAAAATGCAAATGCAAGTCTTTGGCAAATCCATAGCATGAGACTTGATAAGTCCAATCATGTATGATAGCAAGGAGGCTTTTCCCCAGCCCAAATGGTAATCTTTTCCAAACTCTTGGAAAGTAAGGATATTTCTCCATTTCTGAATGATAGTTCTATCTACCCAGCTTTGACTCACTAGAAATCTGTAGCAGTATGAAACTTTCCCCATCTGTCAATCCTTGCTTCTATTAGCTTTTTCCCCAAATCATCTTCAAAAGTAATAGGTGATTAATTGGAAACAGACTTCATACATCTTAAGCCTGCCTTGAACTGTGTTAGAGAAAAGTAGAAAATACTGCTTTAACATCCGTACAACCAAAGACAACTTTATTTGTGCGCTAGAAGTGAAATGAAGAAGTGTTTGTGCCATGCTTAGGTACAAGTAGGATCAAGGCGTAAGGGCACATATTCAACATCTGATTCACCATCTTGCATTTTGGAAGTTTGGGAACTTCATGGTTTAATTGAACACAGGCTTACCATGAATCATTTAACACAAAGTCTAGTGTTTGTAAAAGGTTTATAAACATTTTGAAAAGGATTATGTTCCTTTGGATATTCAGGAGATCAAGAGTCTTTGAGGTTGTAATTTAGGGAAAGTCTTGAAAGTTTTAGTAAACTTCTCTTAGCCTGCAGTTTGTGTGTTTCTGACTTTTTGTGAGTGGCAATTCACCCTTCCTAATTCAAATGGGATTAACCAATTAGACTTTTCCCAGAAGTCTTTAAAATAGCTGCTGTTGGCATGTTTTTGCGAGGAAGAAACCTCAGTGGACAGATACGATAAAAATCTTGCACTATTTAAATATAGAATTGGGACATCAAAGAAAGGGTTGTATTGAAATAACATGGATAATTAAGGAAGTAGAGAGCAGTAATAACTGATTTGCATAAAATGCTAATCAGACCCTTAAATTGTTCAGCAATTCCTGCTTTAGGCAAAGTAACTGCGTTCAAATTTATGTAGTAATTTTATTTTATTTTGTTTAAAAGCATTTCAGAGAGGGAACTGGCACCTTCTATCTTTCCTAAAGTAAATTATAAAATAAACTGACTGGAAAAATCAGGTGGGAATTCTGCCTAAGACTGTACTGGGGGGGTGCATCAATTTCAAGAATAATATCATGAAATTTGCTTGGGGGGAAAAAAGGATGAATCTATCTAGAGTGTTTTGGAAATTCACAAGAACACATAACAGCCACTCTTTTGGTGACAAATATATTAATTGATGCACGAAGCTAAAGAAATGAGTCCTACACTGAAACAAAAGCACTATAGTTTGGTGAAACAAAACAAGCACTTCACAAGCGCATGGCGCAACATAGGAGAACAAACCCATCAGGACAAGATTCATCGGTCCATCGGTCCATCTGCATTTGAAAGACAAAAGTCTCTCTTTGGAAGACAGCAAAGTCCATATTTTGGATAGAGAGAATCATTAGTTTGAAAGAGGGGTAAAAGTGGCCATTTATGTTAACATTGAGCAGTTCTCTCTCAATAGAGGGGGAGGGATAAGACACCACCAACGCAACGTGCAGTACTTCCAAGAAGATTCCACAAACAATTGCTCCCTGATTCAAGTGACCTTGAGAGCAAAGATAACCCCCCCCCCCAATGGCCTCAAGAGCTCTCAGGGAGAGTGCTAAGATGAATTTTCTTGGATGAGAAACGAAACGTTTTGTTCTTCTTCCTCAAGGGAGGCTTTTGAAAAAGCATCTTTGAGACAACTATGACCTGGATGGCTGAGAATCTCCACAGACATTATGTCCTATAGTAGCTGATAATGGAATTGAACATATGTCCCCCCCCCAACCCGGATTTAAGTATAGGTAGTCCTTCGCTGATTTGTTTAGTGACCGTTTAAAGATACAATAGCGTTGAGAAAAGTGAATTATGACTGTTTTTCACACTTACGACTGCAGAAGCATTCCCATGGTCATGTAATCAAAGTTCAGGCACTTGGCAATGAAGTCAGATTCCTTAACAACTGCAGTGATTCGCTTAACAAATGTGGCCAAAAAGGTCATAAAATGGGACAAAACTCATTTAACAACTCTTAGCAAGAGAAATGTTGGGCTCAATTGTGGTCGTAAGTCGAGTGTCAACTTGCAAAGCTTTCAAGTTGCCATAAGCAGGAGGGGGGGGAGAACTGACGGAGCTGCTTGATTGCCATAACTGAAACTACATTCCACAAATGCCTTTCTTGCTGATCGTGTCCTAGGTTACCGGAGTCAGCAGGAGGAGTGTGGGTTTCACAGCCCGCCAACGAGGTTCATTGGAGAATGTGATTTATGACATGCCCAGGGAGGAGGGGGGAGACAAGGGTCATGGGGGCTCGTAACCTACATAAGGTCAGTTCTGACTGCATCGGAGTATTGCCGGAATGTTGTTCCTAATAAATGACTGTATTTCTTTTGAAGCTTGGCTCGTGGCTTATGAATTAATTAGGGCATCTTTCGAAAACTTCACATCGAGGACTATCTGTATTGTTGGTCTGAAAAGCAGTTGAGGGGCTGAAATCAACAAAGAGCGCAGTGGTTAGAATGTAGCATTGCAGGCTAATTCTGCCAACTGCCAGCAGTTCGATTCTGACCGGCTCAAGGTTGACTTAACCTTCCATCTTTCTGAGGTCAGTAAAATGAGGATCCAGGCTGTTGGGGGCAAGATGCTGACTCTGTAAAACCACTTAGAGAGGGCTGTAAAAGCACTGTGAAGCGGTATATAAGTCTAAGTACTATTGCTATTGCTAAAAGCATAATCACACTTATACTACGAGTAAAACCCATCAAGGAAGTACGATTACATCAGGGAAGAGAAGATCATGCCACGAGTTAGCAAAAGTCCACAACCATCATATGTTTCTTAGGATCACTGAAAACAATGCTTCTGATGTTGGAACCCCTTTTTTAGTTAGGGAGGTTAACAAGAACACTGTTGGGTCAGCAACATCCTGTTGCCAACAGTCATTAAAGGAAATACATTGAGAGCACCCTTTTAACAGCCTGGTGCCATCCAGAAATCGTAGCCATGGGGTTTCAGATGTTTGCTGACATCTGAAAGCCTCGAGTTATGAGGGCTGCTCCAGGCAGAGAAAAAAGGAAGCCAACAGCTGTTCAGCTCTTGAACACTGTGTAACCCTTTATGCTCCCTTTATATTTCTTCGTATATTTTTCCTACTTCATACTGTTTGACTTTACCAAGGGTGAAGCTTTAGCAGCTTAATGGGACAAGGATGTACCTTATTCTCTGGGGTCTCTAGGAAGATTTGAAGGAAGAACGAGAAATCACCTTGATTTTTCTATTTGGTTTCTAGTTTTCTTAACAGGAAGGTCACATAAATGATCCCAACATCCAGGATTAATCAATATATCCAAATCATAATACAGAAGGTGTTTTAATGGAAGGGCATGTTTTGCATGAAAAAATGAACACCTAAAAAAAAAATAGTTCCTATTCTTGGGGGATAGAAAGCTTTAATGCATTTGGTCAAAAATAAGGAACGTAGTTATTTTACAAGACCTTGTGTTATTCCATTCAGAACAGAAATGACTTAGTCTGGATTTCTTACTTTATTTTACCCGTTGACTAATCTCTCTGTATGGAAGGCACTTTGAGATGTGAATGAAAATGAGTGTCAGGGCTGCTCCTTCAGGATATGTCTGAATATTGACCTTCAGTATACCTTCCTTCTCTACCAGACCTCTAAGCAGTTTCTTTTTTTTCCCCCCTTTTCCAGGCCATTCTCCCTTCACCCATTGATAGGTTTCAGAGCTACTTAAATTTCAAAGTCCTGATATATTTCAGTGATGCCCAAGGCTTGTTTATAGACTGTACAAGGTCACAGTCAGGAAAGGTAGGAGGGAGGGATGAGGATGTGTGTGTGTGAGAGAGAGGGGGGGGGGAGGGAGAGAGAGGAAGAGAGAGGAAGAAAGAGGAAGAGCGAGTGAGTGAGTGAGAGCAACAGCAGTGTTTATCAGATGCATTGCTTTACTTTTTCTTTCTTCTTATCTATCACGAAGGCAATGATTTTGTTTCAGGAAAAATCCACTAAACTCAG
The DNA here is from genome assembly GCA_003457575.1 of Thermophis baileyi. Taxonomy (NCBI): domain Eukaryota; kingdom Metazoa; phylum Chordata; class Lepidosauria; order Squamata; family Dipsadidae; genus Thermophis; species Thermophis baileyi. Next base: position 3,350,545 of record QLTV01004403.1, read on the forward strand.
AACAAGCCCGATGGCTGTTATCATAGAAAACTCCAGCGTTGTCCAGCTATAAATGGTACAAATGGAGTAGAGGAAAAATGACGGTTTGGGGGCTTCTTTAAGGGTCTTTGGCAGAGCCCCTCTTTGTGTGTGTTTTGCTGCTGCTTTTCAAATGCAAGAAAACCACCCTGCCTGTGTTATGCTGCAGTCTGAGTTTCACACCATCAGGCTGTGTGCAAAGGGATAGGGATGAAGCCGAGGAGAATGTGCAGCACAGAAGAAAGAAGGAGGGGAGTGAGAGAGAGGTTAGTAAGAAGGAGAGGGAAGAAGAGGGGTGTAGAGGAGGAGAGAGAGTAGGAGGGGAAGTAGAGAAGAGGAGGGGAGAGAGAAGGGAGGTAGGTTAGGAGGAGAAGAAGGGAGAGGGGAGTAAGGGAAAGAAGGAGGGGTTATAAAAAGAAGAGGGGATGGGGAAAAAAGCAACCCTGAATTTAATAATGCCATAAGATAAGAAATGTATACAAAATAGTTAATGTATGTATAAAAATTGTAAAAGAGAAATGAACTGATAAAAGTGTGAATGTCTATATGGAAATAAAAATAAAAAATTTTATAAAAAAAAAGGAGAACGTTTGAAAGCATGTATTGCATTAACAGTACTACAAGGCATGGAAAGAAAGTTACTATAACAGTAATTCGAATTGCATTCTCCAAGCCGTTGAATTGTGGGAACTGCAATTCCAGTCATTGTACTTCTTAAAAAAGTGTATGTTTGTGTCCGTGTGTGAGAGAGACAGACAAATATTCATTGACATTAAATGTGTGCATGTATAAAAGAATTATCCCAGCCCATTCATAGAAATGACTGCTGATAAGTAAGGAAGGCGTTTACTGGGTATTGGAAGGAATCAGCTGCGCTTTACTGATTATTTAAAATATGAAATGATGTGATTTTTTGAATTTCACAGCATAGCAAAGTAAGGGGGAAAGCATCTCTGATACAGGACAAAACTGAGCCTTGTTCCCATAACAATAAACCACTTTTTGGTGTCAGAACAGGTCCTATGTGTGCCATTCTTTTGAAATAATTAACTCTGATTTACTTTGTCTGTGCTCAGCACACTGTGTTAAGCCACAGCTTATTGTACATGGTGTGGTGAATTAGCTACAATTGGCTGGCTTCACATCAGCCAGAAAGCATACTTTATAATGACTGGATTTACTCAACACATTAAAGTCATGTGAATTCTCCTAGCCCGGCTGAAGCACTCAAGTCTGGGCTATAGAATTGTCAATACCCTGGGTGTCTCATTACAGTCTTTTTGGGACAGGTTGTCCCACCTTGGCAATTTTAAGACCTGTGGATTTCAACACCCCGAATTCCCCAGGCAGCAACGTCCATGAATGTTTCTGTCGCAAAAGTTGAACAGATCTGTCGGCGTCAGTATTTGGTCAGTTGATGGTCGCTGAAGGCTGGCTTGAACAAAAGTTTAAACAAACGTTTAGTCGTGCCACCAACTCCATCGCATGGTGATTTGGTGAAACAAATTCACATGGTGAAACATTCACGGACTTAATTATATATACGTTCCAAAGGAAGAAATCGAACAAAGCAGGATGCTGCAAGAAGAAAGATGGAAAGTTAGCAGCACAATAGCTGGCACAAGAGATCATCACCAGTTTGTGCCAGTTGATTCAAATCCGATTTCTGTCAGCAAAGTTTCAAATGACACAATTAACTTTGTGGCCAAAATGTCCAATACTGTCGATCCGAATTTAAAATTGGCCGACATATTTCCCGGTTGTTATGTTGCCTGCATTTATGACAAAAAATGGTGGGTAGGCAACGTCGTGGAAATTTCGATCGAAAAAAATGATGCGTTGGTAACATTTATGCATCCGCATACCAATAAATTATTGGCCTGAAAGACAAGATGTTTGTTGGGTTCCAGAACCACATCTTATTTGCGTGCTTCCAGCGCCTTCAGTTACATCGTCAGATTGACAGTATCAATTCCCAGAAGCGACGCTAAAGAACGTGGTGTGTAAATTCAATAATAAATAAGCGATCGTTGGAATTTGGCAGTTCATACGAACAGTACAGACTTTGGCTTGGGAACATATAAGATACCCACTTTAGGCTTGGGAACCTAGGATAAGCTGCCCAATTGCCAGCTTGGGAACCGGACAGATACCCACACAAGGCTTTGGAACCTCGAGGAAGAAACCAAACTACCAGCTTGGGATCCTGAACCAAGAAACCCACCCGTGGCTGGTATTCCATGGCTAACAGGCATGCCCCCAGGGGTGAAATGCTCCCGGTTCGCTCGTGCCTGTCGGTCGCTGTAGAGCCGGTCGCCAAGGTAACGCGCCACTCCATCCACCCGCCCGGACGCCGGCGTTTGGGTTCTTTTACCCTCTGCGCATGCACAGAATGCTTTGTGCATGCGCAGACGGTAAAAGAATGCAAATGGTGGCGTCCGGGTGGGTGGGCGGAGCCTCGCGCTACCTTGGCGACCGGCTCTATGGCGACCAACAGGCATGAGCAAACTGGGAGCATTTCACCCCTGCATGCCCCCTATGACGATGGGGTTGCTGGGTCAAGTGCCTGAACTGGTAGTGATAATGTCACCATGGACCAACGCAATATAATAGTAGTAATGATGTCTATATAAAACAAACAAGACGAAATAATAATAGAATGCATGTAACGCTGCCATAGCACCGTCCTCAACTTTGTCCCTATTTTTAGGGCTTTATACGTCAGCGATGAAACACCAACCCTACTTTTTTAGGGGGTTTGAAACATGCTCTTTCTAATGAGAATGATTTAACAGAGTTTCCAGAAGGTCTTTTTTTGTAAAATACCCTATTTTTGGCGTTTTTACAAAAACCGTCACCTTTACCCTCAATTTGTGTACCATTGGAAAGCAGTAGGAGAAATTTTATATTCAAAAACCTTGTGTTGCTAAGTTATTACGCACAAAGTTTCATGTTTCTCATACCTTTCCTTCCAGAGATATAAAAAGCCAAACTTTACCCTTTTTTTTCGAGCCGCAGTAATTTTCAGCCAACTTTGCTCCAAATTATCTAGATGGAGATTACTCATGAGAATGTTTTTATTATTTTGTTTAATAGAGCACAAAAAGTTGTACAAGATGGCCAAGTTTTGTTTCTCTCAAAAAAATATTGCCAGAGATATTATGTCTCAAAGTTGCTGAAACCTCAGAGTCCTACTGTCGAAGGCTGCGGTATGGGGTCACACAAATGACTATATCTCCACAAGTATTGCATCGGCAAACGTAACACTTTACCAATGTTCATTGGGGATGTATGTGCATGTTCACACCAAATTTCATCGAAATCCGTGATGGTTGAGCAGGGAGCTGCAGACCACTTGACATGGAATGACCCAGTTCCTTTGCTCTGCTACTTTCATCATGGGAAACAAACATACAGGTACTTTTCAATTTATATCCATTTGAAGTTAGATTGCTGAAAAAAGCGACTTACTGGTCCTCACACTTAATGATGATTTCAGCATCCCATAGTCATAGGATCACCATTTTGTGGTGTTCCAATCTGGCAAGCAAATTCAATGGGGAAGCCAGTAGGAAGGTCGAAAGTCATCATCACATGGTGTCTTGCTTAGCAAATGCGGTGATTTTCTTAACGATCATGGCCAAAAAGGGTGTAAAATCAGGTGTGGCCATATGATGCCTCACTTACTGACTGCATCGCTTGGCAACAAATTATTGCGCTCATACCTTGAGGAGTACCTGTATCTATTAACTTCCTAAACCAAAATCCTAGGTGGGAAATGTGCCTCAGGCAAACCTCTCTGCCCCTTGCATAGAACTGGCCCATCCTGTCTTTAACCTCTCCAATCAGCAGTTCCAGGTTTACCTTCCGTTTTCATATCATTCTTCTTGCCACTGCAGCAACAACCCTCTTTATGTGGCACATTTGCAAATTAGCATCATGAAACAGGGCAGCTTTTAACCATCTAATTAGCCCCTAATTGATAGTTGGAGTGTGCATTTCTTTCTGATACCAACCACTGTTATTTAAAGAAAACCAAATGATTCTATCACGGCCTTCCATAATAACACCGCTAAGCGTGCAGGGCAGGGCAGAGCTGGCAAGGAGTTTATTAAATTGCTGGCACACTTTAATGCAGGCCTAAGAGGAGTAAAGTCCTACTACAGCCCAATTATCGTCCAAACCAGGGATTCTAATGCGTTGGTAAAGGTCATCAGAGTAATGTAGCTTCTGAATATGCTTGTTAAGAAGCCAAAAGCTATTCGGGCCTTTGCTTATCTCCTGTCCTTATCAAGCTCACCTAACGGATGATCCTAACAATTCACATTGGCAGCCTTTTGTAGTATAATGAAGACTACGGCAATCTGATGAATGCGGGAACTGCACAGAAAACGTCAGTTCTTTCATTAAGAAAACCTTCCCAAGTTCATTGTATTGAACCAGGGCTCCGGCTGTTAGGCTGATACACGACACAGTCAATTCCAGTTACACTTTAAGTGACTATTCATGTTCAGTGAATTCCATTTTAAAAACTAATTTATTTAGGTTCGGTTATTTACACAGATCTGCACCTTTCGGGGCCCTCAGTTGCACATGTGCTTCTTCTGTGTGTGTCTGCGTGAGCACACACATGTATGCACGTATTACCATTTTAAAAATTATTTATTGAAGAACTCGAAGGATTTTTTTTCTCTCCCCCCCCCCCCTTTTTTCATTTTTGGTGGAACATATTCCAAAATTGAAATAAACCCAG
>QLTV01004403.1:3361328-3373586 GCA_003457575.1 Thermophis baileyi
CTAAATCTTACCAGCAACATACCACTGGGCCCATAACCAATGTTAAGGACTTGTGCAGAGTAACCTCTGCTTCTGAAGGCTTGCACAGTGAAACGTAATGTTGCAGTAGATATGAGTAATGATTCAGTCAATACACAGATACGTTAAAGAGTATAAAAGTATTTTACTTAAAGAGATAGCACAGTCCAAATAACAGTCCCACTCATACACGTTCTATCACTCAGTATTCAGAAGTACAGCAGTCTTCTTACCAGCCTTTCTTTGTCTTTATCAGCAAACAAAGATTCTCTACTATCACAGATAGCTAGCTACACACAGAGCTTAATTGCAGACACGAAGTCACTCAGCAATGAATCAGCAAAAGAGAGAGAACTAACCATGTTCTCTAGCTCCCTCTTATGGCCGTTACTGCCAGTCAGAATGCACCAATGCATTTAAAGCAATATTACATATACATATTAAACAGTGATTTGTAGCTTGTTTATATTAACCAACCCAACCGTTTGGACAGAGTCCTAACAATAGCGTCTCATAATTGGACAGTGTGATCATCCAGGGGTGGGGAGAAGGAGAAAGTATTGTTCAACTGAGCAAGCATTTGCACAGGAAACCAGAGTTGGTTGTTTCTTCAGTACCAATATGGTGTATCCAATAAAGTTTTACTTTTGGGAATTCAATTCTCCCGAGAGTGTTTCTTGTTTTGGGTTCGCTATTTGGACGGTTGACACTAAATTCAGTTGTAATTAAAATATCCAACTTAGTATTTTTCATTTTCACTTCAACTACTTCAATGTTCTCCAACATTCCATATTCTATTTTCACATATTGTTGTAAAATGAGGAACTCCTATTTCAAGAGTGCCATTATTAATGACCAGTCATCTTTGCACCTTTGATCTTACTTTGTCATCACTGCTACATATGAAGACTCAACCTGATTCCCCAGAATCTAGATTATTGTCTTCCAACCTTGGATCTCATCAGTTAGAACGGCAGATGGGTTCCTTAGAATCAGTTAGACAAAAGGCTGCGTTCAAGGAGGTTCTTCTGAACCATCTGAATTTTCTTCAATTTGTTCAACATATCCAGAATAGAAAAGTGTTAATTTTTCCAAGAAACTGATTCTTTTAGATAACCATGTAAGTGTCATCCAGTTAAAGAAAGCAAATGATTCCCTACCTCTCACCCACCCCCATTCCATGTCTGTTTTTGAAAGAGGCAACAATTTCCTTTATGGTACAAAGGCTCCACTCTTCTGAAATTAATTATCTTCCTCCCAGCAACAGTAATGTTTTCGCTGCTATTATGTCTACCTTAAGCTATTATTATGTGTATAACTCTTAACTAAATTCCTCACTGAATCAATCAAAGGCTTCAGTTAGAACTGACCTGACCACATTTTGCAACTAGCACAACCATGATATTCTTGCCTGTTTGTACAGTATAGCAATAGCAATAGCACTTAGACTTATATACCGCTTTACAGTGCCTTACAGCCCTCTCTAAACGGTTCACAGAGTCAGCATATTGCCCCCAACAATCTGGGTCCTCATTTTACCCACCTCGGAAGGATGGAAGGCTGAGTCAACCTTGAGCCGGTGAGATTTGAACTGCTGAACTGCAGCTAGCAGTCAGCTGAAGTAGCCTGCAGTGCTGCACTCTAACCACTGCGCCACCTCGGCTCATACAGTATCTTCTTCTCCCTCTAGAAATCTGTACTAGTTAGACCAATCTCTCGCTTCAATGTCTTGATTCATCCAGGAATGTGGATAAAGGTAGCAATCCAAGGCTGTTTAAGACTATCTGTGTTTGTTAGCTTTCCTTTCTTCATTCTTTTTTCAGCTCCTTGTCCATTTCAGCTCCTTGCACTGTTACAAAGTCTGTGTGTGTGAGAGAGCTTTTTTTCAAAAAAATCTGGTTCCTCTCTCAGATCTTTCTAAGGCTGAAGGTACCACACACAACATCCTGCAAGACTCAGTCTTCCTTCTGTTACAGACATCATGTTTTTTTTTTCCTAAATGTGTCAGCCATGTAAATATAATTTTCTTGTGGTTGTCTTCTTCTAGTTTTGATTTTGGAGTTCCATCTCCTAGGCAGGTTGCATTCCATAATGTCAGCATTCGCTCACACTAGGTTACTCTGAGTTTCACATCTCCCTTTGTGACCAGTAAGAAGACAATTGCATGATTGTGTTCTCTCCCACTAGCCTAGATCCCATGTTTTGAAGTGGTGCAGGTTGATGGATACATCATGTGGGGGTAAATCCTATATGTCTATGGAAATTATCAGTCATCCAGGTCATCGTTGCCCCAAAGGTGCTTTTTCAAGAGGCAACTGGACTTTCTGGATTGTCTTTGAAGATGTTTTGCTTCTCATCCAAGAAGCTTCTTCAGCTCTCATCCAAGAGCTGAAGAAGCTTTTTGGATGAGAAGTGAAATGTCTTCAAAGAAAAACCAGAAAGTCCAGTTGCCTCTTGAAAAAGCACCTTTGGGTAAATCCTATAGTTGCCTGTGGGTGCACAAAAACGAACTTCCTCTTACTTGTCCTTAACCACTCCCTATTTCCTTTTTATAGACTTAGAAGTACTTGCTGAAACAGATCCCAATCCATTCATCTGAGGGTATTTTGCACTAACTTAGCTACCCAGAGCTGTAAGATGATACTTTGGCTATTGGGTAGAGATTTACTAATGAACTGTGATTGCTGTTCCATATCATCCCCCAACCCTCACCACTGCATCAATATGCTTCAATTAATTTTCAGCTGATTTATAAATATTTAGAATAAACTAATCACAATTAAGCCAATTAGGAAGCCTTTAAAATCTATCATAAATAAGATGAATGCCACTCTTGTGTTTTGCATACATTTTATTACTGAAGCAGTATTAGCCATTACAACCAATGTCAAGCTAAGGCAACTGAGTATTCCTCATTCTGGCTTCTACTTAAAACAATGGATTTCAGAATTGTGGGTTGAAATGAACAATTGTAGTATGCTCTTTTCTTGAATAAAGCCAATATAATATCTCCCTTTTACAATCTAGACTTGAAATATCCACTTTAGCATTAAGCATGAACAATGAAGCTAAAGGGACCAAATTTAACTAAATGACAAGGTTGATACAGCATACCAGACTGGGCAAAAATGGGATTTCATAATTTGTGGTTCAGTATGCTGTGAGAACCTTACTATTGTCCCTGTATGTTATATTAAGCAGCTGAGCCATCACCTTGAGCTAAAAGATGATCTATTTGTTTGAACATGACCTTCTGGGTTTTACTAAAAGTTTTTAAGGTATGATATGCTATGTGAATCCAGCTTATTGTGTGGAAGAGTGCTACACTATGAGATAAACAGTGCCATCATACAAACATTCTGGGACTCAACTTCAATATTTTGTTCCATTCACCTTTGAGACAAAACTCTTGGAATGCTTGTTTTGCAAATCTAACATTTACAACAGTTTATCTGGAGGATTGGTACAGTCTTCGGGTCTATGACAATTCGCTACGGCCAATTCGCTATGACCAACTTGTCATGGCCAACTTGCTGCACGACAACTCACCTTGGCCATCTCGCCACAGGACAATTTGCTGCCGGACAAGAGTTACAGTAATATCAAAGAAATGGTGGAATAGAATCATTGAAGAAAGGATGCAAAAGGGAGGACAGAATAAAATGTTAATGGCAAAAATTAAAATATTTATTTATCTAGTTTAAATAATTAAGTAGAATTGTTAGATTGTCCTGCAGCAAGTTGTCCCATGGCGAGTTGGCATGGCGAGTTGTCTTGCAGCATGTTGGCCGTAATGAGTTGGCTGCAATGAGTTGGCCATGGCGACGTGGCCATGGTGAGTTGGCCACAGCAAGTTGGCCATAGTCATAAAGTGAAGTGTCACATGACCATGCTGGACATATGACTGGACAACTGCTCTGCTGCAGTTGATAAGTGAATCACTGTGGGTTGTTAAGTGAAACATCACGTGATTGCGACTTGCAAATTACTGTTGGTTCCCCCATTGACTTTGCTTGTTGGAAGTTGGCAGTGAAGCTTGCAAATGGATATCATGTGACTTCAGGATACGGAAGACTGTTGTAAATGCACACCAGTTGCCAAATGTACAAATTGTGATCCCAAAACTGTGGGGATGCTGAAACAGCCACAAGTTCTAGGACCAGTCAAAAACCTACTTTTTCAGTGCTGTAGCAACTTTGGATGGTCACTGAACAAGGCAGTTGTTAAGTGAGGGTTACCTGTATTATTTTTTCTAATATTGTGGAGTTATGGGATGTTTATTAATAAGAGACACATTGGAAGCTATAAGGATGGTTCCTAATGTTAAAAGAAATCAACTCTTCACTCCATCAAGGATGATATCATAGGACAGTTCAAAAAAGATAAGAAGAGAGAGAAGGAAGATAAGGTTTTAAAATCATGAGGTTTTCTTTCCTATTATTACCCAAGTTTTATAAATTTGAGTGCTCTTGGATTATAAATACATATATATATATGTGCTAGAAAGATTTACAAAAGTAATACATGCGAGAAAGGAATGTGAAAATAATTGGATTGCATTAACCACAGAGTAAATTGAATCAGGCGTGTCTAAATAAAAAGGCACAAATGTACCAAAGAAGCCATCACATGCCCAATTTGTTTACTCTCACTTGGTGATAATTGTTTGCAGCAGAACATATCAGTAAATTCTATAAATGGGACCCACAGCCAGGAAATGTTAAATAATTAATGTCACCTTCCCAGCCTCCTGCATTTCAGTAGATATAAATGACCGTGTAATTCCAAACCCAATTATCAGTACTTAGCCATTCCATTTTGTAGTTAAAATCCCACAAAATTAAAGGGCATCAATTCTTAATGGTAATAGACCAGACAAGGGATTAAAGATTATTTTTATGTTTACTTCCTGTCAAGAAAAAGCGTTTGGGCAGGAAATGTTTCCAACCAAGTAAATTGCTCAAAAGATGTTCATGGAGCATGCTTAAAACTTTCAACTTGGATGGAATTCTAAGGAATGTCTGTAATTACTTGCTTAATTTGCTAATTCTCCCCCCCCAAAAAAAATACCAAGAGATCTTTATCATGCCAAATATATTTATGACACATTTCTAAGGAACAGGGTGATGATACGGACTATTCATACTATATTCCCACTTCTATAGAAGGTAAGGAACATATCTGCTAATGTATATGGGCAAAGGGTTGCTTTATTGATCTATTGCTAAATTTTCATAGAATTTGGGGAACATAAAAGCTTGAAAAAATGAAATGTTTTATTATCTCCAAGGTAATAACTTATTTTGAATAACAGAAGAAAGTGTGTGGGGAATGAAATTTGGAGTTGCAAATAAAAGAAAAGAATTATCTGTTCCTCTGTGTTTTCTTCATTCCTCTATCAAGCTACCCCTGAGTAGCAGGTTCAGCAGGTTCTGGAGAACCGGTAGCGGAAATTTTGAGTAGTTCGGAGAACCGGTAGCGGAAATTTTGATTAGTTTGGAGAACCAGCAAATACCACCTCTGGCTGGCCCCAGAGTGGGGTGGGAATGGAGATTTTGCAATATCCTTCCCCCAGGAGTGGGGAGGGAATGGGAATTTTGCAGTATCCTTCCCCTGGAGTGGGGTGGGAATGGAGATTTTGCAGTATCCTTCCCCTTCCACGCTCACCAAGCCACGCCCACCAAACCACACCACGCCCACCAAGCCACGCCCACAGAACCGGTAGTAAAAAAAATTGGATTTCACCACTGAAGCTACTGCATCTTCATTATTAAAAAGGTTTCTCATTTTCCCCCCAAATTAAAAGCTGTTTGATTTTATGCCTTATTTCTAAGTCTATAACATGACAGCCGAGAATACCCTGAAATCCACAACAGAATAGCATCTGAATTTTGATCATGTGACCATGGGGATGCCCCAATGGTTGTAAGTGTGAAAAATGGTCATAAATCACTTTTTTCCAGTGCTGTTGAATGGTCACTAAATGAACTGTTGTAACTCAAGGACTACTTGTACCTCTAATTTCACTCAACTGTCCTAACCTTAATAGCAGAAATTCTTCTTCCCAGCTGGCTCATCCTACGAGCATTAACTTATCCACTCACTTCAATAGTGTCAATTGATTAATTCATTACATTTTGATCCCATAATTCTTTCAAGAGCTTTGAGCATTGTTGTTTTGATATAAGAAGGTTTACAGCTGTTCAGTTTACTAACATGTCCAAGTGCAAGACATCGTGAGCATGATGATATAAAAATACATCAACAAGTAATTGGAGGAAAGTTCATGCCAGTCAGCAGACCCTATTTTAAGAAGAGAGATGCTAGAATGCAGAGAAGTTTTCATTTTAATCTGTGAAATTTCAGAGTACAGCACTTTTACATCCGAACTGGCAGACAGGAAAGGAAAAGTAAATCCAGGAAAAGTATTAAATGACTTATCCATTTTTAAAAATTTCTTCTGTTCAATCACCTCTGACTCTCAGAGACGGCCTAGACAAGTCCCTATTTCCTTACCGAATGCCTCAATATCTTCAACAATGAAAGAACTTCTAATGCAGTGTCTTCACTGGAAAAGTTGGGATACATTCAAAACATGTATCTACTTTGAAAACAGTCCATGTTGAACTGTACAACACAGGAAATGTTTCGTGACATTTGGTATTCAGAGGTAGTATTCAGCAGGTTCTGACCAGTTCTGGAGAACCGGTAGCGGAAATTTTGAGTAGTTCGGAGATCCGGTAAATACCACCTCTGACTGGCCCTGCCCCCATCTATTCTCTGCCTCCCGAGTCCCAGCTGATCTGGAGGAAATGGGGATTTTGCAGTAACCTTCCCCTGCAGAGGTGGGTTCCTCCCAGTTCGCACCGGTTCTATAGAACCGGTAGTAAACCGGTGGTGACGTCACAGAGCCGGTTCTGTCGGTGCCGGTCTGTGGACGCCGCCATCTTTTTTTTGGAATTTTTATTTGAGGGGGAATTTTTTGCTGGTTTTTGCTTCTGCGAATGCACAGAAGCCAAATTTTCGGCACTGCGCATGCGCCACCATCTTGTTTTCAGCTTTTTTGCTATTTTTTGCTTGTTTTTGCTTCTGCGCATGCGCAGAAGCCGAGTTTTCGGCACTGTGCATGCGTGCCCACGCGGCCACGCAGCGCAGGAGGAAGCGAACCGGCGGCGAGGTAAGTTAGAACCCACCCCTGTTCCCCTGGAGTGGGGAGAGAATGGAGATTTTTGCAGTATCCTTCCCCCGGAGTGTGGTGGGAATGGAGATTTTGCAGTATCCTTCCCCTGGAGTGGGGAGGGAATGGAGATTTTACAGTATCCTTCCCCTGCCATGCCCACCAAGCCATGCCCACCAAGCCACACCACGGCCACCAAGCCACATCCACAGAACCGGTAGTAAAAAAATTTGAATCCCACCACTGTTTGTATTATGTTTTAAGGGAATTTTATACCAAATTTGAAGTCACGGGATTCATGGGTTCCAGAGTTTGGACACATTCTATAAGTTAGCCCACCTGACATATCTTGGTTCAAAAACTGATGCACTGTTTCGCCCACTTAAAAGCTACAGGAATGAGAATTTCAGTAGTATGTAGTTGCACAACGTGTTGAAAACTGCTTTTGGACTTTTTTTTTTTCTTTTAAAGCAACTTGCCATTAATTGATTCGTAGATCAGTCACAAATGCAAGGACACATAAAACCTTTAAACACCCTCAAAGAAAAGGCAATTTTCTCCTTTGTGCAAGAGACGAAAAAACACTTCTCCTGAAATGATGCCAGCTGGAATTATGCATCCGTCCTCTAAAAACAGGGGAGTACAAAAAGATTAATTGGAGTATCTCTGTCTAGCTCACTATTGCATACATTGAGAATGGACCATGTTTTTCATAGGAGCAGCTGCTACCTAGTCCCCCAGCGTCAGCCCTCCCAGGAAAATCAAAATTGGAAACCAAAGATATGCAATCTACTTTTATAAGGTGGTGTAACAGAATCCTGCAGTCTCAATATGCTTTCTCCTTCTTTCCCTCTCTCTATCTTCCTGAAAACTAGAAAGAGTCATGACTGATGCACTTTCTCAAATTACATTTATGCCCTGGACTTGGATTTCTTTTATCTGACTGATGTCTTGATTGTGGCTCTTCCTTCTGTTCCTCAAGGTTATTCCTTCTTTCCCCTACAATATCCAATTAATTCGCAAATTATGGAAGCATCCCAGAGATTATCAGTGTGAACAAGAACACTTCAGCTCTAAATGATCTTACACTCCCATTCTTTTTTCATAATCTTCAATCCCAAAATGCAACTGATGACATTCAACAGTTTTGCCAGCCAATTGCAGCAATGCAATCGTGTGTGTTTCAGAAGGAAACCACACATTGTTTGTAGAGGTCAATCCCTGATACATTCTGACCCCTTAAACATGGGTTTCATTAGAAGAATAACCATACAGAAAAGGGATGTAGGCAGTGGTGAAATCCAATTTTTTTTTACTACCGGTTCTGTGGGCGTGGCTTGGTGGGTGTGGTGTGGCTTGGTGGGCGTGGCTTGGTGTGCGTGGCAGGGGAAGGATACTGCAAAATCTTCATTCCCACCCCACTACAGGGGAAGGATACTGCAAAATCCCCATTCCCTGCCCACTCCTGGGGGAAGGATACTGCAAAATCCCCATTCCCTGCCCACTCCTGGGGGAAGGATATTGCAAAATCTCCATTCCCACCCCATTCTGTGGCCAGCCAGAGGTGGTGTTTGCCGGTTCTCTGAACTACTCAAAATTTCCGCTACCAGTTCTCCAGAACCTGTCAGAATCTGCTGAATTTCACCCCTGGATGTAGGGCTATGTCTATGTCTGTGTCTTCACCACTTATTTAATGACTGATTAAACCACTGAAGTTTAATCCAGTCATTAAACTTGCACTCCGTCAAGAAAACTCTGCACTACATACATGTCAGTACATGTTTACATTCTATACAATCTAAAGATTTGTGAAAGGTTGGAGAGGCAGTTTCCCTTCAGGAAAATTATGGATGTCAGAGGTGGGGCCTACACCAGAGATATAGAGAGATATAATCCTGTTTTATACACACACCCCCAAAAAAAAACCTTGAGAAGAAGGAACTCTATAATGTTAATCAGCCCATCATATTTTGAGCCGTTGAAGAATACCGTTTTGTATCTGAAGTCAGAGGTGGGTTCCTCCCAGTTCGCCCGAACTGGTAGTGACCCGCTGGTGATGACGTCACGGAGCCGGTTCGGTCGGTGCCGGTCTGTGGACGCCGCCATCTTTTGTTTTGAATTTTTTGGGATTTTTTTGGGGGGGGGATTTTTTTCTGGGTTTTTTTTTTCTTATGCGCATAAGCTGAGTTTCCGGCACTGTGCATGCGTCGCCATCTTGTTTTCAGCTTTTTTGGGGGGGGGGGATTTTTTAAATATTTTTTTGCACTGCACATGCGTGGCCACGCGGCGCAGGAGGAAGCGAACCGGCAGCGAGGTAAGTTAGAACCCACCCCTGTCTGAAGTATACAGGTAGTCCCCAACTTACAATTATTCATTTAGTTCAAATTTACAATGGCACTGAAAAAAATGTCTACGGAGATTCTCAGTCATCCAGGTCATGGTTATCCCAAAAGTGCTTTTTCAAGAGGCAACTGGACTTTCTGGTTTTTCTTTGAAGACGTTTCGCTTCTCATCCAAGAAGCTTCTTCAGCTCTAACTGGATGGTGGGGAATGGAAGGATTTACATTCCTTGCAGACAGCTGGTCATTTGCCTTCTTTTAATTGCCTATTGAAAAAGCAACTTTGGGGCACTGAAAAAGATGATTTATGATTGCTTTTCACATTTACGACCGTTGTAGCATTCCCATAGTCATGTGATCAAAATTCAGATGCTTGGCCACTTGCATGTATTTATGATGGTTGCAAGTATCCTGGGATCATGTGATAACCTTTCCTGACCTTCTGACCAGCAAAGTCAATAGGGAAGCCAGATTCACTTAACAACCGTGTTGCCAACCTTGAGATTCACTTAGCAACTGTGGCAAGAAAGAACATAAAATGGGGCAAAACTCACTTAACAACTGTCTTGCTTAGCAACAGACATTTTGGGCTCCATTGTGGTCGTAAGTCGAGGACTACCTGTACAGTCCATCACCAAGCCATATTTTCTTATCAAAGAAGAAAAAGGTGATTGGATGTTATGCTTCGCAATAGCCTTTAAAACAATTTTTTTTTTCTGCATACAATTGTGGCAGATTTTAAATGACTGTTCAGTTAAGGTGTCAACCTTAAACTGATTCATCTTCAGTGCCCTTACTCAGCAATGCCATTCCAATTAAGGAGAATGACTTCTTTGCCAATAATTGTGCATGGGATTGCAGCCCAAATTTTCTTTTAATAAAATGACAGCCATAATTATTTATTTGAAAAGAAATCATACTTTGTTTCCATAAGGGAAGAGAGAGACAGCTCACTCTAGATGGAATCCTTTCAAAAAGCCTTGAAATTAAGCTGGAAATGTTCAAGCTGCTGCAAAATAGTATTGGTTTTATATTTGTGTGTGTGTGTGTGTGTGTGTGTGTGTGTGTGTGTGTGTGTGTGTGTGTGTGTTTTTCCCCAAAAATAAGACATCCCCTGAAAATAATCCCTCCCCCAAAAATAAGCCGTCCCCCGAAAATTAGCCCTCCCCGAAAATATTTAACCGCATGCGCAGCCGGTCCCCCCCCCCATTTCCTCTGGTTAGGGTTAGGGAGACAGAGTTGGAAATCAGGTAAGATGGAAAGAGGAGCCCCATCTTGCTCCACGCACCCCAAAATAATAAGACCTCCCCAAAAATAAGGCCAAGTGCTTATTTCGGGGTTTAAAAAAAATAAGACAGGGTCTTATTTTTGGGGAAACACGGTATGTATGTATGTATGTGTGTGTGTGTGTGTGTATGTGTGTACACACACACACACACACACACACACACACACACACACATCCTTTTTTTTCTTTCTGCCCTTTGCTATTTTGGAGTGATTAAATCATACCATTTAGTGCTACACTCCTTGTTTTATATTTACATAAGGTATTTGGTCTGCTAAATGAATAGCAGCATTTCTTAAGCATCAAAGTAGTATGGTTGTTTCTTTTTCTCATTTTTCTAAAAATATATATTTTAATTTTAAAAAAAATACAATACAGAAAAAGTATGCAGAAATAAAGAGAGATGAAGTAAGAAAAAGAAGAAAAGGAATGAAAAGAGAAGAAAATATATAGTTATATGCCTTTTGCCTTTCTTTTTATTGAGTAATGATCACCTTATTTCCCCCCCCCATCCTCTTTGGACCCTTTATAATCTTCGAATCCAGAAACCATCCATTCACCTCCTTTTCTTATTTTGAAGAGAACTTCAGATGTTAGCTGCAGGACTTACTTGTTCCTGTGTTGGCTTTAACTCTCTAATTTAAGTGGGGGGGGAATAGTCCTTCCGTCCACTCTATAAAAATCTAGATCAATTTGGTAACTTGCTTCTTGAATACTCTGCTTGTGTGTGTGCAAAGAAATAATTTAGACTCCTAGTTAATTTGAGTATTGAGCTGAAATTCCGCAGCTGCTTTCTGCCAGTCTGGAGAAGGAAATTAATTTCAGGGACCAAGCTGAATGGAGTGCTTCTCTGTCAGGCAATTACTCATCGTCTTTTGCTACTCAGGACCTATCAATGTGCTAATCCATACATAAACCTCTGCATTTTCCTCGTCACTCACAATCGGACCGGTCATTTAACTGACCAAGCTACCCATATCCTATCCCAAAGATGGGCAGTTTAAAGAACGAACGACCTCAAACATATTATTTCAAATCTAGCTTTCATTTTCTTCCTGTTAATTATGAAAATAATCAATGAACTTGATTAACATTTTTTCTCCATTTGACTAAGGTTGCTGTTGATTAAATAACAGGAAGGAAGGAAGGAAGGAAGGAAGGAAGGAAGGAAGGAAGGAAGGAAGGAAGGAAGGAGAAGGAAGGAAGGAAGGAAGGAAGGAAGGAAGGAAGGAAGGAAGGAAGGAAGGAAGGAAGGAAGGAAAGGTCTCTGTGTTCAGACCTGGAGAAAGCAGATAAGGAACCATCTGCTTCCTTATTTGCTGGTTCTTCCAACAACCCAGTTCTTGCCTTTGTGTTTTGTGTACCGATTGCCTAAAGTTTGCAAGGTTATTTCCTGAGCAAAGAGAGTTGCCTTCTGCAGAAAAAAGTTTATGCAC
>QLTV01004403.1:3374199-3386393 GCA_003457575.1 Thermophis baileyi
AGGAAGGAAGGAAGGAAGGAAGGAAGGAAGGAAGGAAGGAAGGAAGGAAGGAAGGAAGGGTACAAATACAGAGATAAATTCAACCTTTAAATGGTGTATCCTTCCATGCTATTAATTAAAAATAGTTTTCCTATGTTTGCAGACATATTTATTCCCTTATGTCCATGCATTTTTCTATGTTTTCTCTGTTGTCTTACCTTCACAGTTTCTCTGAATTGTTTAGCAGCATTCCACATGTGTAATTAAAAATTTAGATTGACACTTGACAGTTCATTTGCACAATAACAAACAAGGAGCATGTGAAATTTACAATGAAACCCACAAGTCCTGTTTTAACATTTCCCTAATTTTAGCTAGGGTGGGATCCTGTACTCCCTCCTAAAGAACAGTAATTAAAGGCACACTCAAAGGAAGGAAAGACTGTCTACTGCTTCTGCTCCAAGAATTTGACAGTTAGTCTTTCGCTGGGATCTAAATAAGTGGCAGCATCTAGATAACTGGTCCTCTTGAAAAGCT
Organism: Thermophis baileyi; assembly: GCA_003457575.1. Taxonomy (NCBI): domain Eukaryota; kingdom Metazoa; phylum Chordata; class Lepidosauria; order Squamata; family Dipsadidae; genus Thermophis; species Thermophis baileyi. Next base: position 3,374,716 of record QLTV01004403.1, read on the forward strand.
AAGCAGGGATAGACTTGGAGAATACTTGGATGGGAGACAACATATACAGGTAGTTCTCAACATGACCACAATCAAGCCAAAGATTTCTGTTGTTAAATTTGTTTATTTGTTAAGTGAGTTTTGCAGCATTTTACAACTTTTCTTGCCTCAGTTGTTAAGTGAATCACTGCAGTAGCTGAGTTAGTAACATGTTATTAAATGAAACTGGCTTACCCATTGATTTGCTTGTAAGAAGATTGCAAAGAGGGATCACATGACCCTGGGACACTGCACTTCAATGGTCGTAAGTGTGAAAAACAGTCATAAGTCACTTTTCCAGTGCCACTAACGTGGTGTCAAATAGCTGTTTTCCTTTTTTGTTGTTGTATTGTTACAAATCAGTAACTGTACTTTTAACAGTGCTTCTGCAATTGGAAGAATCCACCATCCCATTCCATTTTAACAAATCTTCATACCAATGGCAACCCACGCAACTATATCTTGAAAGACACTGACATTTTAATCTTCTCCAAGAGAATCACCAGGGTTCTTATCTTCTCCCTCACCCTTTCCCCCTTCCAGCTTAACATTCCCCATCTTGCCCGGAGTAGTCAGAACCATTAACGTGGTGTCAAATAGCTGTGCTATTCATATTCTGTTACAGTCAATGGCAATTAACACTGTCATTCAGGAGGATCTGGGGAGGGGGTCTGGGGCAGCTTTTTATATACTCCAAAGGGGGATTGAATCTTATCCAGGGCTAAGATAAACACACAACCCAGGTTAATACTTCTCTGAGATCAAGGGGAGAAAAAATGGCCATACTCCGACAAAGTATGCTTCTCCCTCAGTGTGTAGAAGTTCAGCAGAATTGCTTCTATTTTTACCTAGGCTGACACAAACAGGGATTAAAACAAGTAGTTGCAAAGGTATGGGCCTCTTCTTGTTTTCTGACGAAGACTGATGGGACTTGAAACTGAACTCCCAACCTGACCTATTGCTGATTTAATGGATGGGCAAGGATGGACAGACCGTCTCCTATCAGGTGCCACATTCTGACTAGAAAATTTGTTGGGGCAGGGGTGGGTTCTGGAGCCTTTTCCTGCCGGTTCGCTCAGGGTCGCGCGTGCCCGCCCGCCCGCAGCAATCAAAAAATAGCTTCTGCGCATGTGCAGAAGCAAAGTCCAAGATGGCGGCGCCCACGGAGATACCGACAGAACCGGCTCCGTGACGTCATCGCCAAGCTACTAACGGTTCTAAAGAACCGGTTAGAACCGGTAGGAACCCATCTCTGTGTTGGGGCAACATGCCAAGAGATGGTCGGGGGTGGTGGTGGAATGAAAGACATAAGTGGGATAGGACAACCCTACGCCCTTTCCTTTACTGATACTTCCTTTCCTTCTCCTCTTCATCATTTTTGCACAGCAGGCTGTAAGGGAAGAGCCAGATGGCTTATCAAGTATTTTCTTGTCAATGGGCTTTAGACTGATGTCTTAGGGCTGCACAGCCTGTTTTCAAATGCCTTGTGTAACTGGCCAATTCAGACATTTTCTGACAGCAGTCTGCTGTGGTTTGAAGGGAAAGGGGGGAAATAGCGAGAGGGGGAAGTGGCAGAATTAGAGAGGAAAGGAGTTCCCTGTCCATCATGAACCCATGGCTACAAGAGTCTATGGAGATTCTTAGTAACCTAGATCACAGTTGTCCCAAAGGTGCTTTTACAAAAACAAAGTGCAGTTGCCTTTTGAAAAAGCACCTTTAGGGTATGGCTACAAGAGTTTACATCAAGAAGATGCAAGTTAACCAAAAACAAAATGGCACAGGGCCAGGTTATCTGCGGGATCACCTTTCCCTCTAAACACATCTACCCATCTTGCAAACCAGATAGAGTGGACATGCCCCTAGAACTTTTCTCTAAATATTGTCATTCAATGGGAGGTAAGAAGGGCCTTTTCCGTGGCAGCCCCTACCCTATGGAGCACCCTAGGAAGTTTAGTAGGACTCCACCCCTTTTACGCTTCTGTAAAGTTTTGGGTTTTTCTCCCAAGTGCTAGGATAAGATTGGATAACTGGCACTATGCTTTAGTTGTGTTAAGGTTTTAATCTGTTTAGTTTTATAATTTTAATATGGTTTTATATGTTGTTTTAACTTTTGATTGGGAGCCTGCCCAGAGTTGGTTAGGAGATGGGCAGCTGTATAAATGCTTTAAATTAAAAATAAATAAATAAGATTTATGTCCCTCCAAACCCCACCCCTATGCATAAGGATTTGGAGCTTGGAGTCCACTCGAACCTTTGTGCAAACGTCCTTACACATCTGGCAAAAGCAGATGAGCATAAAGCCTCTTGAGGTGTTTATTAATCTTGCTTTATTTTTAGGCCATGTAATGAGTCCACCGAATGTGTAGCTTAAAATAGCGTCTCCAAGGACAAGAGGAATCCTCAAGTCATTTGGGATGTGGGAAGTTTGCCATTTCAAGGGCTGTGCAGCAACTGGCAGTGTCATTCCAGATCCACATGAAACCACACAGAATTCTGCAATATTTACCTGGAACACCTTTGAACACCCGATAGCAATTGTTTTCATGTTTAATGTGAAATAAAACATCTTGATGCCAAGCAAACAGGCATTTTCACTGGATGACATCTTTATTCTGTTGCAAATAACTATGGAGTGGTTTGGGGTTATATAAGTTTCACATGTTCCTCTCTGCTTTTATACTGTAACTGCAAGATTGAAAGAGTCAAACTGAAATCACGTTGCATGTATATTTTGGAAGTTCTCAGATAGTTTCCAGTTCTCTTCCAATTCAATTCAAATGGTTGGTTTTACATTTTGAGGAGTTAAGTAATTTATGGCTATCTGTAATCCTGTGGAAATTGCAGGACTGGTACATCAAGCAGCTACGGGTTTTCCTGTGGTCTCCTCCTTGTACATCCCCTAACTGTGGACAACCTCTCTTAGAAACTTCAATTGGTCAAACTCTGTTTTAGGAAACAGCATCAAAATGCTTTTTTCCCCCCATTGTAGCCTTTTAAATGTAAAAAAAAGGTTATTTTGTATTATGATTGCAATATCTCTACCGCATTAATTCTGATCTTTAATTGTCTGAGAATTTGCTTACAAATATCCCAAGACTATAATTTAATTTACAGGGAAGATGAGACATCATGGTTTCAGAAAAATATGTCAAACTATGTGTGATATATTAAACATGACATCCCACAGTAGACTCCTTGAAACCCCTTACAATAACATACATACATAGCTTACACCATAACATACATACATTGCTTACATCAGTTCCTTGCTGTCATAGCTACCAAGCATAGTCAAAAATATGTTGGAAAAAGTCTTGTATTTACCTCTTGTAATATCATAATCACAAACACAGAAAACTATTTTTTTAAGATTGTACAACTGAGTCTGACTCCATGAACGTTCCTATGAGCCAAGCAATAAAACAGCAGACATAGTAAGCGGGAGATTCCTGTACAAATATAATTTGGAATATAGGTGCACTAGAAGTGAACCTTGGTGATCATCTACTTCACTATGCTTTTTTTGAAAAAAAGAAACCAAGAAATGTGACAATTTACACAATTACCTCTGTTTCCAAGAATATTTTTGGTCTGTATCCAGGGGTGAAATTCAGCAGGTTCGGACAGGTTCTACAGAACCGGTGGTGGCGATTACACGCAGTTCGGAGAACCGGTAAATAGTACCGCTGACTGGCCCCTCCCCACCCCTCCCACTCACTCCTTCTCTCCTCCTTCTCGGGCTCATACACACAGAGCAAACATGAGAAGGAGGCGAGAAGCAGCTAGGTTGAATGCTAGACGACTTGGCCGAACTTTTCTGTTGGTTCTGTGGGTGTGGCTTGGTGGGTGTGGCATGGCCACGCCCACCAAGCCACGCCCACAGAACCGGTAGGGGAAAAATTTGAATGTCACCCCTGGCTGTATCTACTGTACATCCTATATTAATTCATACAAAATGCTTAGAAAAAGGGACTTGAACTCCAGAATGAGTTGGTTTCATGGTCTGATCTGCTAATGAGGTTAACAATCTGTGAGGAGAAGGTAGCACAAGAGGGGTCCTCACTGAGGAGTCATGAAAGGAACATTGTGGTATCATGATGTCAGCTCTGCCCCTTATGCTTGTATGTTTGGGATAAAGCCTACACTGTAATATTGTAGTATCTTGATTTTTTTTCCCATCACGACAAAACCATTAGAGGGGTCCTTGGTGCTCTCTGAGCTTGCTTGATTTCTTGTAGACATTTCATTCCCCAAACTAGGTAACATCATCATGAGCCACCGTGGTGCAGTGGTTAGAGTGCAGTACTGCAGGCTACTTCTTCTGACTGCCGGCTGTCTGCAATTTGGCAGTTCAAATCTCACCAGGCTCAAGGTTGACTCAGCCTTCCATCTTTCCGAGTTGGGTAAAATGAGGACCCAGATTGTTGGGGCAATATGCTGATTCTGTAAACTGCTTAGAGAGGGCTGTAAAGCAAGTGTAAAGTGGTATATAAGTCTAAGTGCTATTGCTAAATGTCTATGGCATTCTCAGTCATCCAGGTCATGGTTGCCTCAAAGGTGCTTTTTCAAAAGGCAACTGGATTTTGTTTTTCCTTGAAGAAGTTTCGCTTCTCATCCAAGAAGCTTCTTTAATTCAGTTTATACTCCTTGCAATCATCTGGTTGTTAGCACTCATCATCTGAATGAGTGCTAATGACGAGATGACTGCAAGGAATATAAATCCTTCCATCCTTCACTGTTCAGTCAGAACTGAAGAAGCTTTTTGGATGAGAAGCGAAACATCTTCAAGGAAAAACAAAGTCCAGTTGTCTTTTGAAAAAAGCACCTTTGGGATGATCATCAGAGCTTTAAATATTCTCTTTTACTAAAGCCATCAGAGTCTGGATAAATGCGTTCTGCAGATCTACAAGTATGATGGAAGCCAAGTCTTCAGCCTTGGTCACCTGCTATTTTGTCACAGGCTCCATCTACAATGACATTTTATGAGATTTTCCAAGGCTGCTACTTTCTAAGAAGCCTGTTCATACATTCCAAATGCAAATGATTCACAGACAGCCAAGATCACCTACATACTCCAATAAATTTGAAAACCCAAAATATTAAATTCAACAACTTCACAAATTCACAGACTGGCATAAAGACACTTCAGAGCTAGTTTATAATGGTTTTGAGATTTAACATTCTCAAGGGACTAAGGAGTCAAGCTACTAATAATAGGCTTCCCTGGTCAACACAGATGCTATTTTCCTGTGAAACCCCTTGGTTATAAGAATTCTATAGTAGATAGTTCAGAGCATGTCCTTGAATATATCCCTCAGGAGGCCTATGTTCAAAATCCACTCTAGCGGAAAACATAATAGACCCAAGACTACATTTGATGCACTTGGACGAGAGCAGTGTGTGCTAGCATTTTCTCCCCTCCCCTCTCCTCTTCATCTTGTTAGATGCCAAGTTTTCTTTGAGAATCACAAAAAGAAGGATCAAGGAAATGGCCTTTGCAAGATCATCTGTCTAGCACCTCACGGTGTGGAAGACAAAAATCTGAATACAGACTCACACAACGAAAAACGCAAGCTGAAAGCAAGCTTTCTTGCCGATTCCATAAAATGATATACAATTTGTCTACTAAGCAGTGCAAAACTGTCTCCAAACTGCAGAGGACATCCTGTTTTTTTTTTTTTTTAGATTAAATCATCATCTAAGCCAGCGGTTCCCCCCCTCTGGGTCGCGACCCCTTTGGGGGGTCGAACGACCCTTTCACAGCGGTCGCCTAAGCGCGCGCTAGCCCGCCATCTTGGTGACTGGCAACGCACACGCATGGGGAGGGGGCGGGGAGGGGGTCGCGGCGGCGGGGAGGGGGTCCCAGCATTAGGAAGGTTGAGAACCACTGATCTAAGCTGTATCTATGTCTGCAAGTAAAATAAGACTGAGTCTTGTTAAAAAGGGATCATATTATTTCATATATTTACTACGTACTATAGCAATAGCAATAGCACTTAGACTTATATACCGATTCATAGTGCTTTACAGCACTCTCTAAGCGGTTCACAAAGCCAGCCTATTGCCCCCAACAACAATCTGGGTCCTCATTTTACCCACCTCGGAAGGACGGAAGGCTGAGTCAACCTTGAGCCTGGTGAAATTCGATCTGCCAAACTGCTGGCAGCCGGCGATCAGCAGAAGTAGCCTGCAGTACTGCACTCTAACCACTGCGCCACCGCGGCTCTTCTACAGTGAAAAGAAGAAGTAGAAATAGTAGATACATGCAACACATAAACGAAAGGTTTCACAGGGATGAGTGATGTGTAAGTGACATTGGGAGATCAGATTTTTTACACAACCATTCAAACACGTATTCAGATTCACCTTCAAAGTTACTCACACAGATTGTTAAGGGCATTGGCTCTATTTAAGATTATTAACAGATGTTTAGACTGGATTCGGCATTTTTGTCCACCTATCAAAGGACCTGGGATAGGCAGATGTTATTCTCTGAAGGTGTTAAAGGTATCACCACAGGATATAATCTGTTCTAAGCAAAGCTGCCTGCCTTGGGGATTTTGTCAGTATGTGGTGCTTCAGATGCTTTGGGATTGCACCCAAGGTTCCTATCACTATTGATATTTCGTTTTGTTTTGCCCCCGTCATTATCTTTCTATTTGCAGGTCTTTGTATTTTGTGATTTTTCTCAGGTTCTTTCTCTTCTCTTCTGCTGTTTTTAAGTACTGCAATGTCTACTATCCAGACTTTCTTTCTTATCAACAATTGTTAGGTCTGGGGTGTGGTGTGGCAGATGCTGCCTGAATTCTAAACTTCTAGAGCACTGTAGCCTCTTCATTTTATATGACTTCGTCTATTTTGTGGTTCCACAAGTTCTTGCCTGCAAGCAAGTGGTGTTTATCCAAGCAACTGGCCCAAAATTCCCCCTCTATGGTTCAGAGAAGTTTTGAATCCTGTTAGAAGAAGGGAGCTACCTAGCTTTTTCTTTAACAATTCTGATTCTTCACCCATTCTTCCTTGACTCTATGCAGTCTATCTGACTCTTTGGAAAAACAATCTTGACTCTCCTTCTTTCATATGGAAGTTGCTGAATTTTAACTGGTATTGACAGTGCATAAAGAAAGGTCTACTCTGAAGAAGCCACCCATTTTCCATCTGCTAATATAGCAATATGAAGCCTAACTATATGAGCTCTTGTTCACTGATCCCTTGGAGACTGTACCCTATCAAATAACCTATCTAATAGTTAGGGTGGACTTCAAATATTTATTACAGCTTCATTTACCTGTCTTCTTTTCTCTTAAAAGAAAAAAGAAAAGAAAAGAAAAGTGAGGTTAAAAAAAAAAGCAGACAACATCAGTAGATATGAGAAAATGAGACTAGGGTGTAAAAATGACATGCAGACTTCAGACCTTCATTTCCAACCACCAGTCTCATAGCCCAGATTTTTTTCTGAAGACAATATCCTGAGGAAAATAAACAGGGATTTGGACTTGGAGTCATAAATTCAGACAGCCTTCTGACATTTATTTTCACGGCAAATATGCACACTTATATAATCGAGCATCAGAAGAATACAAAATCATTACTTTGAAGGAACTACACAAATCTTATATCAAAATTTTCTTGGATAGCATGAGAAATATAAGCAAACAGGGGTGGGGGGTGGGGAAACCAGTATTGAAAATAAATTTCAGAAGACCAATAGTAGATTTAGAACATCCAAACTGGAATTAAAAATGTAAATAAAATAAATTGATTTTGTTAACAATGTCCACTTCTGTTATTTTGATTAATTCGCTGCATTCAGAATTCAGGAATACCATACTGTTCTGATTTATCAGACAAGTAACAGGGTTAGGAAAATAAAATATATACAGTTGGATATACAATAATCTCCCTGATAAGCATTCCAAATTTTACAATACATTAAAAATAAATATCTGCCTTTTCAAAAACGATTACAATTGTATTTAGTCCTGAGATCTGAAAAAGACATTTACATTGATTACAAATATTTTAGCAAAGACCTAACCAGCAATCTTGCTTGTGTAACAACATTTATTTCTATATTTGTAAATATATAAAATTTAATGAGATAGAATCCCCATCCCATAAATGTATTAGTGAAGACATGCAACAGAACTTTGTGCGTCTTCGTGCCGAGACTCCATTTCAATTGATGGCCTGTTTTATGAGAAATCTCTAAAAAGAATAACAATTGTGCTGATGCTCAAAAGAAAAGCACATGTTTTATATGCTGAACATTACAGGTTCAATCTGTGTTCTCTGCAAGTAATGCTGGGAAATGCCTTTGCTGGGAATTATAAAGAAGCATTGACAATCAGTTGTGGATTTGGCATTCGCCATGCTAAGACACTGTTGGTTGAACAAACTATAATTTCACATTGTGTCGCTGTAAACCATTTATTATTTATTATTTATTAATTGTATTTCTATGCCGCCCAACTCCCAAAGGACTCTGGGCGGCTGTCAAACATGGTTGACACACCACCATATTTCCATTTCTTCTGAAGTTCATCAACACCCTTGGGAGGATCGTGCAACTTCACACAAAACCAACCTAACCCATTTGCTTCTGGGTCCAATTAGAATAGAACAGAGCTGGAAGGGACCTTGGAGGTCTTCTAGTCCTGCCCTTTGCTGAAGCAGATCCTATACCATTTCAGAGAAGTGACTGTCCAGTCTCTTCTTAAAAACCTCCAGTGATGAAGCACCCACAATGTTTGAAGACAAGCTGTTCCATTGGTTAATTGTCCTCACTGTTAGGAAGTTTCTCCTCAATTCCAGATGTTGGTTATGAACTTTACAAGCCCTATACGGTATGGGTCCTGGCTATCTGAGGAACTGTCTCACCCCAGTGGGATTGGCCCATGGAGAGTCATGTTGTGGACTCCATTGGTCAAGGAATTCCAGCTGGCACAGTCTAGGAGAAAAGCCTTTTCTGCCATGGCTCCTTCCCTCTGGAACATCATGTCCCCTGCAGGTGAGATCTGCACCTACCCTTCTGAGCTTCTAAAAATGGAAGCTGGAAATCTGACTTAACCAACCTGCCTGTGGTTGCCTGGGGCTCCAATGGGGGTGTATTAGTGGTGGGTTGCTGCCGGTTCGGACCGGTTCTTTAGAACCGTTAGCAGAAATTTGCTGCCGCTCACCGAACCGGCAGTGATGACCGGCGGTCCACGCTCCCGAACCGGTCCTCCGGTCGACGCGGCTTGCAAAAAAACCCCTCTGCACATGCACAGAGGGTCATTTCCGTGAAGTGATGTAGGTGCACACGCGAGCAAAGCGAGCGCGCAAGCGCAAAACGCGAACTTCCGTTGCGATGCGAACCGGTAGGGAAGGTAAGTGGAACCCACCCCTGGGGTGTTTCATTCTGGAAGTGGTTAATGAACTGAGATAAAACTCCATCTCTAAGCCATGTGCATCTTGCTTCCTTCCTGCTTCGTTTTGTTACTTTTAAGTCAATTTTAATGTTGATATTTATTATTTTATTATTTTAATGCTTTTATCTTGTTGCTTTTATGTGGTTGTAAACCATCTAGAGCAGTGGTTCTCAACCTTTTTAATGCCGCGACCCCCCGTGACCCCCTCCCCGCCGCCGCGACCCCCCCCCCGCCGCCGCGGCGCACACGATGCGGTGACAAAGGGGCGTGGCGGGCTAGTGCGTGCTTAGGCGCCCTCCCCGCGTGCAATGAGGTGACAAAGGGGGCGTGGCACCAGGGGTGAAATGCTCCCATTTGGGTTCTTTTACCCTCTGCGCATGCGCAAATCGTTCTGCGCATGTGCAGAGGGTAAAAGAACTCAAATGGCGGTGTCCGGGCGGGTGGGCGAAGTCTCCCGCTTCCGTGGCTACCGGCTGTCCGGCGACCCGCAGGCACGGCCGAACTGGGAGCATTTCCAAGATGGCGGGCTAGCGCGCAGGGCGACCCTTGTGAAAAGGTCGTTCGACCCCCAAAGGGGTCGCGACCCACAGGTTGAGAACCGCTGACCTAGAGTCACCTCTAGGCAATAGCAATAGCAATAGCACTTAGACTTATATACCGCTTCATAGTGCTTTACAGCCCTCTCTAAGCGGTTTACAGAGTTAGCATATTGCCCCCAACAATCTGGGTCCTCATTTTACCCACCTCGGAAGGATGGAAGGCTGAGTCAACCTTGAGCCGGTGAGATTTGAACCGCTGAACTGCAGCTAGCAGTCAGCTGAAGTAGCCTGCAGTGCTGCACTCTAACCACTGCGCCACCTCGGCAAGATGGGTGATGTATGAATATTATAAACTAACCTGATGTAACCTCCCCCCACAAGACTCCCACTTGACACACCCATACCTGGCCCATCACAAGACTCTCACTTGACACACTCACACCTGAAGCCCTTATAAGCAGAAGAACACTAACATCCCCTAAACTCCACTGAAGATGTTACCTAGCCTGGAAACGAAACATTTGGTGATGACATTCCCAATTGATTGAGAACTTTGTTCGCGATTTCTAAGCAGAAATCTTCAATCATTATCAATGCTTCGTTGTAGAATTCTGCTGTGAAATGCATGTTCATATTTGAATGTTCCTTGTGTATTAGACGGAACATATCTTCTGCCATGTGCGATTTATATTTGAAATGTGGAAATCGTAAATGGATTGTAAATCAGAAACATTGAAATGGAATCGTAACATATTTAGTATAGTGTGTGTTGCTTTTACGTCCAACAGATGGCGCTGTTTTTCACAAAAAACATGTTGTTACCTGTCACAGGTGTGACATCTATATAATATAGTATATAAAAACACGCGCGTATTCAAATACAACGTTGTGTCAAAATTTCAAAGCAATCGGTGTAGAACTTTCGGAGATTTAAGATTTTGAACAAACGAACATTTACATTTTTATTTATATAGATATAATAAACAAATAAATAAATTATTGCTCAGGGAAATTAACCCCCCCTCCCCGACAAATTTGAACTATGTTGCGGTTACAAGTAGCCCTCGACTTACAACATTTCATTTAGTGACCAAAGTTACGTCACTGAAAAAAGTGACCGATGACCATTTTTCACACTTACGACCATTGCAGCATCCCCATGACCAAAATTCAGACGCTTGACAACTGACTCATGTTTCCTACGGTTGCAATGGTCCAGGGGGTCCATCGATCACTTTTTGCGACCTTCTGACAAGCAAAGTCAATGTGGAAACCAAGATTCACTTAACAACCGTGTTACTAACTTACCAACCGCAGGGATTCACTTAACCACCGCGGCAAGGAAAGTCTTAAAATGGGGCAAGACTCATTTAACCAGTGTTTCACTTAACGACAGAAACGTTGGGCTCAACTGTGGTTGTGAGTTGATAACTGTTAAATGAACGGCAGCTTTCTCATTTTCCGAACGGAATCTAAAGCAACAGTCATGAAATAAATCCCTCGCTATTCCCAGACCAGTGAAAGAACAATCAGAAACAAACTTTGCAAGTGGAAAGCAACAGAATATATATATATATATATATATGTACACACACACACACACACACACACACACACACACACACACACACATATATATCAAATCCCTGAAATGAATAAAAATGAATTTAGCATGTAGATACTTTATATACATTTAAATCTCTCTGTAAATAAT
>QLTV01004403.1:3398995-3421546 GCA_003457575.1 Thermophis baileyi
AATATAAACACTGCTGCCTCCCCCACCCCCTCGGGCCATGACTTTCAGACACAGGCTGACGGAGCTTTTTCCTTGCAACAATGACCGGAGTTTATAATAATGTGAAAGTCCCTTCAAGCTGCAAAATGTGCTACGGGGTTTTCATTTTCCACTTTAACAGTAGGCAAACAGGGAACACGAGCAAGCGTGACTGCAGGATTAAGAACAAGCTGGTCATCGAGAAGCCCAGGAGGGTCAGCTAGCAAAACATTGGAAAGAATGAAGGCCATCAGTCATACTGAGCGACAGCCTCCAGCAGCATAAACAAGGCAGAAATGATAGTCAATAAAATCACAATTAAGTGCGTGCAGTGTCAGGGTTCCCGTGTGCTCACCACCAAAGGGATCAATAACGGTTGGAACATTTTCACCCATTTTCCTGGTGGTTTCTCTTTTTTTTCTTCCAGTCCCTCTCTGATCTAATGGAGCTGGCTGGCCTGTGATGAAAAGGAAAGTCCACGTTGCTGCTGATTGTGATATGGATAGACAGGAATTCTAAAAATCTACAGATGCAGATTTACAGGATATGCTTTTGGGGGGATGTACCCAAGACAGGAAAAAAGAACACAGGAAAAATAGAGCGGCTATCAACAGGCACATAGAGACAAACAACATCTACATATCACTGAAAAGAGACCCTCCCCCCCAAAAAAAGACCAAAAGGAAACAAAAAAAACCCCAAACACCTCCTCACCAGTAATCACACCCATATAAGCAGAGATTAACACTAGACCAGCAATCAACAAGTAAACAATACCCCAATCAAGGAACCACCAATGCAAACAAACAAGCTAACAGAAAACACCATAATCAAGATACCACCAAGAACACTCTCACTGACAGGGCAGTGTATAAAAATAAGAGCAAACCCCACTTGCTTCTAGCACTGATGATGTCACGTAATTTGGTAATGAAACGTCTGCAAGAAAACCACCAAACTCAGAAAGCACCAAGGACTTCACAGGGAAAATAATTTTGATGTCTACAAATATTTTTATTAAGTTCTGAGAAGCTTCTAGATCAGCGGTTCTCAACCTGTGGGTCGCGACCCCTTGGGGGTCTAACAAGGGAAATCGCCGCGCGGCAGTTCGAAACTGCTGCGCGGCGATTCCCTGTGACGTGCGCGGCCGCGCGGCGAGGAGGGAACAGTGCCCCCCACCCCTTCAACCTCCGCAGCTATCAGCTGTTCGGCGACCCGCAGGCAAGCCCGAACTGGGAGCATTTCACCCCTGGTGCCACGCCCCCTTTGTCACCTCATCCCGCGCGGGGAGGGGGTTGCGGTGGCAGGGGGGTCACGGTGGCGGGGGGGTCACAGGGGGTCAGGGCATTAGAAAGGTTGAGAACCACTGTTCTAGATAATAGATTTCCCTTCTGATTTCCTCCTCTCCCCCCCCCATTTAATCATGTCTAATTCTTGGAGGCTGCCTGGACAAGTCCCTGTATTTTTCTTGGCAGGGTTTTTCAGAAGTGGTTTGCCATTGCCTCCTTACTCAGGCTGATAGAAAATGACTGGCCCAAGTTGGCTTTAGGCCAAAAGTGGGATTTTGATGCTGGATTTTCGTACAAATTATACTAGAATATGAATTCTAATCTATATCTATCTACATCTATGTCTACGTCTACGTCTACGTCTACGTCTACGTCTACGTCTACATCTACATCTACATCTACATCTACATCTATATCTATATATATATAATGGGGGGGGAGAAATTCTTACAAATTTTCATCTCATTTCATTACAAAATTCACACTAGAAATTGCTGTTTGGAAGGCAGCCTGTAAGAGCTGCAAAACAAAGTCAGTGAAATCCTGGGTATATTAAGAGCTGTTCTGCATTTTTTTTTTAATTCCCACAAATAAATGTATTGGGAACGTAGCTGTGACTGTTAAATGACAAGGTGCACAGCGCTGGATCAATTGCGATGACAACAATAACTTGCGGTGCGATTAAATAAAACAAAACCCGACCAAAAAACAAACCTTGCCCTTGCTTGATTCACAGAGCAATCTTCTCTGAATTTGATTTACCTATGCATGGAGGTGATAAAGCATAAAATTCAAAGCGTAACTCATTATTTTCTTCCGTTCTCAATCCACGCGATACACAGCTCCTTACTACCACCAGCCAACCCTTATTTCCTTTTTCATTGTACCACTTAAATTACGTCTCCACTTCATTAATACAATTGCAGTTGGCCTGGCACACAGATAAATGGCACTCACTACAGTGCTATAAAGTGGCTGATGATTCTTTTGACTGTTTTCTACCCTCTGGAAGAACCTAAGAGACCGTAGCTCCTTAATCAATTAAAGGATATCCTTTTCCGATGACAATACAATTGACCTCCATCTCCCCTCCCCATAGCACAAGGCTGCTACCCTTTAAAACAATCTCAACCTTTTCTAAGAGCATGCAGCTTCAAAGGGAGGAAAAACACCAATTTAAGGAGTGGCAGAGAAGCACGATCTTAGCAGCTCTGACTTCAAGTCTAAAGTGCTACCCACTAAGGCAGCAGACTCGAAAACAAATTCCAATTGTGGCAAAATAGGTGAGTAATGCAGAAAAGAAAAAGCTGGAGGGAAAATCAGGGTTTGGGTGGATAGTCTGATTAATACTATTAGTGTCTACTGTGATAAGAAAGGTGGGATATAAACACACAAACCATGTGATAGTAAATCAGTATTAATAATATTAGTCTAGTCTAATATTAATAGCATTAATACTAATAGTCTAGTATTAATAGTCTAGTCTAGTATCCTAGTCTGGTATTATTAATACTCTAGTCTAAGATTAATAGTCTAGAATACCAGACTATTAATACTAGACTATTAATAGTATTAGTAATCTACTGGAATACCAGCAGAGTATTACTACCATAAGCGTCACCTCTTGGCAAGATGGGTGACATATAAATTTAATAGATAAATAATTACTCGATGGAGGTGCTACTTGCAGAATTCTGGAAAACGTCTGATGTTACAGCCCAATATATTGAGAGAAGGTTGATATTCCAGATGTTCCTTGACATCTGGAAGCTTCGTTTAATAGGCCTAATGTACCATGAATTATATATTTTGAATGAATTATATATAATAAAGCGAATCATATAACCAGAATTATTTATCTTTTTTAAAGCCAGTGATCCCAGATAGCTGTTAGAGAGGTGTGCAAAATGTTTCTCACTCAAACTGTTTTGAGAGGTGAACTTCACAAAACTTTACCCAAAGGTGTTGCGCTAAGCCTGAAACCAATTGTTTGAATGCAATATGGGACCTCTTGAGTTTTGTGCTGATTTGAACCCAAGGCTCTCTATTTTGCATTCAAAATGCTTCCAGAATACTCAAGATAGCCGCTTCGACACATAAAATGGGGAGTCTTACAAGTTTTGCACTTGAAAAAGGTTCCCACTGTTAACATTCCTGCTATTATGCACAGTTTGCCAAGTATAATCTGGAACTGGCAAATAATACATTGATAGGTTGAACACAAGTAAAGAATTAGGGGAGAAGCAGAAAAAAGTTTAAGACATTTTCTGGTTTCTTCAGCCCTATCTTAACTCTAAGGGGCCAACTACGAAAGGAAAAAGAAAATCACATAGGAAGACAAAATAAGATGAGAAAGACAGTGCCGGTTTCTGGATGTCCAGAATTGTGAAGCTAAAGTCAAGTCAAAGCCTTTATTGTCATTGTACATCATGTATACAACGAAATTGGTTAAAGATCTAGTGTAAAAGAATACAGACTGAAAGTGGATAGCAGGAATCAGGCAATTTGGCACACTAAGTACATGAGAACCATTCTATTTCATATATACAGTTTTCTGTCACTAATAGAAGAGAAGGAGAGTTTCAGACCACTACCTCCTGGTTTATAGGTACACCAGCTGCACAATCAGGGATGCAAATATTACACCTTGGCAACTCCTGAAAAAGCATTACAACTTTCTGGGTAAATTAATCCTCTTTTTTCAGAATACTTGCATATTCTCTATAAATTATCCAGGACCGTTGATGTTGAGCAATGTCAAAAGAACATTGCGTGTGAAGAAGGCGAGCCTAACGCCTTGCTATTTGAAGATGAGATGTTAGCCAGCTTTACCTTCAGATAATACGTTTCACACAAGGATTCAATTACAGCTACCCCAACCTCTGCAGAAAGAATATTTAAAGTCTACTTTGCCCTTGACTTTTGATTCTGCATGTCAAAAGCACTTAGCTCAAACTCCCTTGGATTACCAATACTGCATTAAGTTCATTGACTTCTGTACCAGATTATCCAGAACCAGAGGCACTGATCTCATACACAACACAAGAGATGTCAATGCTGACTCACAAAAGCAAGGATGCATTTATAAGCCCTGATATTTCTCCTTCCCACAGCAGGGAAGGAAAAAACCACAGCATTCACTGAAGCAATGGCAAGGAAATAGATCTCAAAAGGAAAATGAAACCCACCCCACTGACTGCTCCTAGGAACTCACAATTCCCTTTGCCAGAACAGGCCTGGAACTACATTCGGTGCTCAGCAATTAGGAGATGCTTGCTTTATTAAAGCAATTTGTCTTGTCTCAGTACATTGCAAAAGAGATTTGCAACTGCCTGGACCTGATATCATATTTATATTTAGGTTGTCTTTTGCAAAAGAAAAAAAATGAAATAAAAAATTGTTTTGAAAGAAATTTCTGCATTTGAGATACGTCAATGAAAATATATGCAAGATTTATTTATTTTATTTTATTTTATTTAGTTTGTCATGTATGAGAAAACAATTATAAGTATGAACATAACATATAAACATATAAGTATAAACAGGTAAAGTATATGCATAAGAAATGAGTACAAATAATGGGAACAGTATGACAGGGACGGTAGGCACGCTGGTGCACTTATGCACGCCCCCTTTACGGACCTCTTAGGAATGGGGTGAGGTCCACGGTAGACAGTTTAAGGTTGAAGCTATGGGAGTTTGATGAAGTAACAACGGAGTCAGGTAGAGCATTCCAGGCATTGACCACTCTGTTGCTGAAGTCGTATTTTCTGCAATCGAGTTTGGAGCGGTTTACTTTGAGATTGTATCTATTGTTTGCCCGTGTATTATTGTGGTTGAAGCTGAAGTAGTCATTAACGGGTAGGACGTTGTAGCAGACAATTTTGTGTACTAAACTTTGACGCATTCGCTCTTTTCATTTTGTGTGTGTGTGTGTGTGTGAGCAAAGAACAAGTTTAGGTAAGTTAAGCTTATTCTTTGTGCGCGTGCACACACACACACACACACACAAAGAGGTGAAACTAAAAGAGGTTAAACTAAAGCTTGCATCCCCTGAAATCCAGTTCACACATGCCAAGTAGTTGTCATTTAAAAAAAAATCAAGTTTTGGCTGAAACATCACTGCAAGTGGGGAAAATCTTCTCAGAAGCAATCCCCAGTGACTGAATATAAGAAGCTGCCTATGAGAATTTAAATTGCAGACTAGGAAATCCATGATCCCAGCCTTTCATCAACCTATGAATGTCTAAAACTCGGTTTGGGCATTGCCAAGTCATCATAACACAGGCTATACATATTTGACAGCAGCAAATGCTGATTAACTTCACAAAATTGTTCGGGGGACTGCTTGCATGCTGTATCTGCTTCCAACACAACAGCATCATGTAGATTTAATACAACAAACTCATTTATCTGTTCAAGTCTCAGATTCGGTGTCATGGCTATAATGTGGTTTGCTTATTGTACAAGGTCTGTAAATACGTCGTTTAGTCTTATGGAACAATAAATCCTAGTCTGGAAATGCATTGTCATTTTACTGATGGCAGCTGTGTCTTAGTTAAATAGGGAATAAGAATAAATTGTCTCCTGGAGTTTTCCTGGTTTATTTTCGTGTTCTGCCAAGCGCCTAAATTTTTTTTTCAGAGGCAGCAAGAACAGCTCAAAAAGCATGAAAAAAAGAGATCTAACATATAAGCCATTCTTATCTATAAGAAAGATTTTGGTTTGCTTTTGGCATATTCAAATAATCCTAGGCTTAGAATTATACACAAATTGTATATTCTGAGCCAGGTACGATGTGATTCTTCTCTTAATCCCTAATTTCTTTGAACCAGAAAAGATATGCTCATTTACAGATGAAATTTAGGAAACATAGTTCCCAGATCTGGGGTTTTAAGGCAATTGTTTCAGCCATTAAGGGATGTAACATCCCTACAGTACTATATAAATGCTAATTATGATGATGATGCATGAAGCAGAACTGATCAAAATTATAGGTCTGATTTCATTTCTTTCTACCTTTTGTAGCAACTTTTCTTTTCTTTTTCTTTAATGTATTGACTGCCTGAGACCACTTTGCATAGCCTATGCTGAATTGATTTCTTGTACTTATAATGTATTCCTGTGAAATGTATGCTTTTTTAAGAAAACAAAAAAATAGGAAGATTTCATGATGGTAACACAAACCAACACACAATCCCAACCTTCAACCACAAGGACTCTGTGGAAAATTGCACCGGACCCACAAACAAAATATTTAAAACCATTTTCAACGCTGAAACGTATGCCTGACATATTTGTCGATTTTCATGGGAGCCTGGACTGATTAGATTTTGAGGGTCAACCATTGTAAGGTCATTTGAACACCACATATTTTAAATTTCAAATCAGACACAACACACCTGATCAACGATGGTATAAAATAAAATAAATATACAGTATTTTGCAATAGTGTTGAAGGAGGAAAAAAATGTTATTAAGTCTGTTAGTAGCAGATAAGATGCTGCTGTTATAATTCTTCTGACAATTAACTTTGGCGTATAGACAATTTACCAATATTAAGCAGATGTCAAAATCTACTCCTTTGAATAAGAAAATTAAAGTCAGAGACGTTGTTTTTGTATTGCCAAATATAGTCGCTTGTTCAATATATTCCCAAAGCCTCATATTAAGCAAACAAAAGTTAAAATCAATAATACAGCTTTGTAAGATGGAAGAATCGAACATCAAAGCCACAAACACCTTGAAGACTTTAAGCTATGTAAACCTTTCAGTGACCTGAAAGCAGGTTTAAAACTTAAGTTAAAGGAGAAGAAAAATATTACATTTGGATTTTGTTTTGATGATCCCTATTTAAGATTTTTTCTTCATATTTCATAACTTATTTTAGATATCTGAAGTAAGCAATGCGCTGGTACACAATGGTCTGTATAATCCCTTCTGGCTACCACTATCATCTAAACATTTGCACCAGGGTGTTCTGAACTACACTAACACAATTGTTCACTGCTAGGAAAATCAGGCTTAAAAGCAACTTAATACACATGCCACATCATGGAAGTCTTTAATTCTCCACTTAACCTGGTTTCAACAGTTCATATATCCATGTCACATTACAAATAATTTGATTCTTTTATTTCACTTTTTAAAATTATATTCAAATAATTTGAATGTGAATGGGGAAACTGAGAACCAAAATAATAATAATCATGGGACTAGGGTACTGGTAATAAGTATGAGTTGGAATCAGCTTCATCAATGGACCAGTTTTCTTACAGTTTCAGGATTAGCCTTTCTCCAGCCATCCAGCACCAGGAAATGTTATGCCCAACCATTTGGCATTGTGACTAAACCCGCATCTGGGAAAACAATTCTTAAGCTTGCTTTAATAAATCAATAAATACCTCTTGAGTCTATGGGTTGTAGATGGAAGGCAAATATACAGCACTGGAAGAATCGGTTGCATGTCCGTCTTTTAACCTCAACAGTAAGCTGACAGATGTCTATATCTTTGTTCAAGCCTGGAACAACTGCATGTTTAATCATGCATTAAAATTACAGGAATGATCTGCAGCAGGAATTGTGGGGAAAATACAAGGAGGGCTAGAAATCACAACTAACGTGCTTTAAGATTACTTTCAAATGCATAGTATATTGAGGCTTCTTTTTTTAAAAAAAAAATTGTTCATAGTAACTTTCTAGGAAACTAGGAGAAGAAACTGTCAGACAACATTTTCAGGCCAATATTATATTGTGCTTCAAGGCAAGATTTCCATATATTCCGGATTTTTAGGTCTCATAAATAAATGATAACCCATTGCAGGCACCAAGAAAAGAAAACAGGGAAATAATTCTGTGTTTGCATTTTAATCTTTCTTTCAGTATACAGTATAAACAGAGAATAAAAAAAAAATTGCAGTTTTATGAAAATTGATTTTTAACATGTTTTAACCTCCCAGAAACATTATCTCCAGGATTCTTAATTTGACAATGGGGAAATATTACATATTGGCTGCTGAAGGATATTGATATTCCATGCTTTCGATCATATTATTTCTTAGAGAAAATGGTGTTCAAATATTTACAAGGATTGAACACAACAAAACAAAAATATCAAAGAATAATGTCAAAGGGCTCAAGAGAAACTGTTGTGCATGAATACTCCTACTAGGCAATTTGCATAGATTTGGAAATAGATTAGCATAATGTTTGGAAGTAGACACTGAATTTGAGAACAGTTCATTCAAGCTGTAAAGTTACCCCTTCTTACCTGGAGAGTCTTTTTTGTTTGGCTTTTGAGTCAGACTTGACTCCAGGCAATTGCATGGTTAAGTCCATGCAATCATCTAAACACTATAATTCAAGAAGTGATTTGCCATTGCCTTCTTCCAAGGGTTGGCAGGGTGTGACTGGCTCAAAGTCACAGAATAGGCTTTCAGGCCTAAGTAGGAGTAGAAGACACACCTCAATCTTCACTAAACCAAACTGACTCTCACTCTGAAAACCAGACATTAATAGAATGTGTTTGTTCAAATCTTTAAAAACCTAGGTAGACATGCAGACACCTACTAACTGGGATGGCTTTAAGAGGGGACTAGATACATTTATAGAAGAGAGTCTTTAGCAGGGGTGAAATCCAGCAGGTTCTGACAGGTTCTGGAGAACCGGTAGCGGAAATTTTGAGTAGTTCGGAGAACCGGCAAATACCACCTCTGGCTGGCCCCAGAGTGGGGTGGGAATGGAGATTTTTCAATATCCTTCCCCCAGGAGTGGGGAGGGAATGGGGATTTTGCAGTATCCTTCCCCTGGAGTGGGGTGGGAATGGAGATTTGCAATATCCTTCCCCTGCCACGCCCACCAAGCCACGCCCACCAAGCCACATCACGCCCAAGCCACGCCCACAGAACCGGTAGTAAAAAAAAATTGTATTTCACCACTGATCTTTAGGTCTCGCTCAACATTATCTCCTGCTTAGAGGCATCTTGGGCACCTTTTTGGCTAGGCTGAGAACCAAAATGCTGGACTCAGGTGGTTCTTGGTCCAACCCAGCAGGGATGCACTACTATAAATGTATAATGGCAACCAGCCCTCATTTACAGCTGTTTGTGGTGTTCCGAGGTCATGTGATCACAATTTACATTCTTTGCCGGAAACCAGCATTTACTTCCAGTTTCTAGCAAGAAATGTCCATTGGCTAAAGTGAGTTTACTTACATGACAGCATCAAAAAAGGTCATAAAACTGAGCAGAGTCATGTACTTAATGACCAGCACGGTTTACGACTGTAATTCCAGGTTTAATTACGGTCTTAAGTCGAGGATTATCCGTAGGATAGTTATGGGTGAGCATGCTGAATTGCAAGAACAGACTGCTTTTCTATTTGCACATGATCATCTTAAATTCCGAAAAGATGCAACTTAAATTCTAAATCTCTAAAAATGAGAAAATATCCCTTGAAACCATCTGAATTCATCAAGGCCTGAAATGAACTTCTGGAGTCTACCTACAAATGCACCATCAAATTCTATCCAGATGGCAAGCTTTTTTTGTTTTTGCATTTGTTTTACATTGATGCACTCCTATCTTCAAATTGTCTCAATTTCTGTTAGTTTTTCAACACAACATCATCTTTTCATTTCAAAGTATGTGCTGTGAGTTGGTATTTTTAGCCAAGGTTGATAGTTGTTGTGTTGTGTTGCTTTCATGTTTAGCCTCCTCAGTAACCACCATTCTTTGGGGGAGTTACTTGACTATTCACAGCAAAATAATACCCAGAGAATAAGACATAATAAATAGGTCAGGAAAGAATATATATGTGGCATCAGGTTAAGCACTGATGTTTTTAGTTTCTTTGCATTAGAGATGTTTCATGGATTCAGATTCATTCAATCTTTTAGCAATACAACACACACACACACACACTTTTAATACAATAAAAAGTGTGTTTAATACAATAAAAAATAAAGAAGGAGGGAGGGAGGGAGGGAGGGGGAGAGAGAGAGAGAGAGAGAGAGAGAGCGAGCGAGAGAGAGAGAGAGAGAGAGAGAGAGAGAGAGAGAAACAGAAAGACAAAGACGCAGGGAGAGAGAGAGAGAGAGATAGAGGAATGGAATGGAATGGAATGGAATAGCGAGAGAGAGAGAGAGAGAGAATCATCAATACCAAGGCTTATGACATCTCTAACTGAAACAGATCCTTCTATTAGAACATTAAAAAGCAAATTACTTTTATAATTAATAAATGTATACAAATCACTGAATAATTCGTGTACAGCACAGACAACATTTGGTGTTTGAGGGACTGCCTCTTCTACATTTACCCAGCCCAGCCCATCTGGTAGGAATAGCACGTTATGATATATGAAATGAGTAATATAATACTTGTTTCTATCCAACAAAACCAGGAACAGAAGGATCCCCACGTTATCTCAACCAGAGTGGGAAATGGCCTTTCTAACTCCTTCCCCATCACTTCCTACATTGCTTTCGCACACCCAGACAGAGACTTTACATGGCAAATCACACTGAACATGACTCTCAGGGCAATTGCACCAGTTCGGCTTAGCCGCCTAATGAAAGACACATTTGGTCCATCAAGAGTAGTGTCACAAAAATAGGAAACTGACTGCTATAAAATATATGCCTACTAGCAGCGAGCCAAGTAGGCTGTAAACAAGATTTGGTAGCCTCATTATGGAACGTATCATACCTGGAATTGTCTCCTGAACAGTTGCAACTAAGGCCATTCATCTGTTTACCTACTTAGACAAAAATAACAAGCCGTCAGGTGCAAATGATGACAAATACTGGTGGTTTGCAAGCCTGCCCACAGATGGCCCTTAAGGTTCTCAACATGAGCAGTAATACCAGTCCTGGAACACGTTTTATTGCGTTTTATTGCATTTAATATGGGGGTCTCTACTTAATATTCTGAACTGTATCTACCGCTACAGAGAAAAAAAATACAAAACACAGCCTCTAAGATTCCTTCCCCTGCCTCAATCAGCTTCACGGATATCAGGCCATTCCATGTTTTCAAGACTGCAGGTATGTTGGCATTGTTTTTTAAGCATGGAACAGCTAGCTCCTGTGTATGAGTCTAAATGTCAAAACGGAAGGCAGTTAAATGTGGTTATCAAATAAATATATCAGGGAACACTTTAAGAAACGATCTTCTTAATTTCTATTGCTCATGTTGCAAAACATGTTGCATGCTCATGTTTTCCAGAAGTATGGCTAGATGATGATTAGAAATGGAAGTCATTCCTATCTATCTATCTATCTATCTATCTATCTATCTATCTATCTATCTATCTATCTATCTATCTATATCTATCCATCCATCCATCCATCCATCCATCCATCCATCCATCCATCCATCTATCTATCTATCTAATCTTGCCACAAGGTAGTTCTTAATCCAAGAACTGCCTGAATACCTACAAAATAGGGTTGGATGAGCAAACCTAGTCTGTTGTGGATTTGATCTGGTTGTATTTAATGACATGACTCAGCTTGTAAAAATGATTCAGTCTTTCAAAATATCTGAGACTGGCATTCTCAATGATATCTAGTATCCCAAGGATGAAAAGCAACAGGTTGTGTGTGATTTTGCTTCATAATGTGGAAAGTTAGGAATTTAATAAAAAGATGCAAAATAATTGAACAACTTCCAGTAATTGTACATCAATAGGGCTATGCAAGATCATTTAATAAGCCTGAATAATGAATATATAAAGAAGGCTCTGTTGTGCACGTAGATCTCAGCAAATGCATAGGAGCTTCATTATGTACAATAAATAATTCATTTTTTATTATTTGTTCAGCTTTAGGTGCAGGTTAAGGATCATAATACCTAAACCAAAGCATAATAAGGACAGTTATTCCCTACATCACAAGAAGCCGAGATAAGGGAAGCACTGCCAAAGTGATTTATAAAAATAATGCATCTGAATTTAAAATTATGATTTATTTCCCCAGGTAATCACATTGATTATACAAAAATGCTTCCAGAAATATTGGGCTTAGTGTCTGGATTTATAGACAGATAGATAGACAAATGATAGGTAAATCTTTAACACCAATTTTGTAACCATATTGGTTACAGTAATCAGAATTTCTCCCACAGATATTAGCTGCTCACATAACTTACTAATCTGTAGTGTATTTACCTATGATTATTGAATTCAGCCAGCAGCTGGGGTTCATATTACATCTGGACCAGTAGCCATGCTGCCTGAGTTTGGGGCTGACCAGTTTAATTGTGCTTAAAAAGAAGAGCACAAATTGCATTATAATGCTGTTCTCTTGTTCTAGTTCTTTTCTTTGGATTTTTAGAGTAGAATACTTCTACTTTGATATCAACTCAGACAACAGCCTGACAAGGCAAGTATATTATTCTTAATGATCCAGAGCAAAGTGGTATCACATAAGATATTAGAAAGGGTCTGGTAGCCCCTTTTCTGACTAACCACATTCTACCCTGTTTCCCCCAAAATAAGACATCCCCTGATAATAAGCCCAATCGGGCTTTTGAGTGCATGGCAATAAGGCCAAGCGCTTATTTCAGGGTTCAAAAAAATATAAGACAGGGTCTTATTTTCGGGGAAACACGGTATTAAAAGGCTTGAATTTTCATGAGCTATGGTTCACTTCATCAGATGCATCTACCATAGGCTACCACAGATCTCCTGCTACAATAGCTACAATAGGACATTAAGATATTAATTATTAGATTGTGCAGAAATGGGCAGACTGGTGTTAAAGATAAAAGAAAAAGAAGATACAGAGTATTTTCGAACATGGGACCTGTTCTACAAATGGTTGGATAATAGAGGTAGAAATTAAGAGTGGGGAAAGTACTATTATATAAGCAAATGGATCCAGACAAAACGCTATTCACAAAGCACTTATGTATGTAAACTGAAAATGTATAAATAAACTGTTTAAAAAAGAAGATGTTAGTTTACAGTCATATGTGGATCATGCCAGGGTTGGAGAGCATTTCCCATGGACCACATGGAACCTCAGACTTTTTTGCAGGATTGGAGGAGATCCTGAAGTCTCTTAAGGAAGGGTGGAGATACTTGCTACCAAATGACCAATTTTGGATGCTACCTTTGTTTCTCTCTCCACCCCATTATTTATTTTTCTTCTGTTTAATCATGTACAATTCTCTGGATACGTCCATGCAGTTTCCTTGGCAGAATTGGTTGCCATTTCCTCCTTCCTATGGCTGAGAGAAAGTGACTGGCCCAAGGTCACCCAGCTAGCTGTTTGCCTAACACGAGTTCATCGTCTCGCAGTTTCTAACACGATGCCTTCACCACTACACCAAACTGACTCTAGCCCAGCGGTTCTCAACCTGTGGGTCGCGACCCCTTTGGGGGTCGAACGACCATTTCACAGGGGTCGCCACGCGCATTAGCCTGCCATCTTGGTGCCACCGTCACTCGCAGGGGTGAAATGCTCCCGGTTAGGCCGTGCCTGCGGGTCGCCGGACAGCCGGTAGCGACAGAAGTGGGAGACTTCGCCCACCCGCCTGGATGCCGCCATTTGGGTTCTTTTACCCTCTGCGCATGCGCAGAACACTTTGCGCATGCGCAGAGGGTAAAAGAACCCAAATGGCGGCGTCCGGGCGGGTGGGCGAAGTCTCCCGCCCGGGGGGGGGGGGGGGGGGGGTGGGCGGGGGGGGGGGGGGGGGTGGCGGGGGGGTCGCGGCATTAGAAAGGTTGAGAACCACTGCTCTAGCCTATTACAATAGAGATGAAAACACAAATTACCACACATATTCCGCTTTTAATCCATTTTTTGGTTAAAGGTACAAATATTTCAATCGCTGTAAGATCTTAGAGAGACAGAAAAATAAGCTTGTGCTAATGTATAATACCTATCAGCAATCCAAAATACACTTCAGTAGCATCAGTATCTGTAATGTGACAGGTGTGAAGAAGAACGAACACTGTGATGAAACAAAACAATAATGAATGCCACGGAAAAACTTTCCAAAATCTAACTTTGAGAAATGCAGAGAAAGAGTTGAGAAGCCTAAAGAGTAAAACACGAAGCTTTAAAGTTTTAACAAGGTGTCTTCCGAAAACAAAATTGGGGATGGAGTACACAATTCAATAATTTACAGAGAGACAGGTTAGCTATAGAACTGTTCCTGAAAAATGAGGGAAGCCGGATACATAATGGAGATCTCAAGGGCTGTAGCCAGGTCATTGGAGATGATAAAAGGCTTGACCAAGGAATCTTTTGACCTTCCATAAGGCAATTTCCCTTGTAAGGGGGGATCATTTACAGTCCAGAAAGAATCCCCGTAAATCTCTTTGGATTCTGTTTCAAAAGTTACTTCCAAATTGTTATTTCCTACCACCAAAGCTTCAGAAAATAACTGAAGAAGACACCATAATGTAAAGATATAAAAGATATGGCAGTCTAGAAGTGCTTCCATTACGCATCGTCTGCCATGAAAGACAAATTGAAAAAGAACCGAGAATTGGAATTAATATTGTTTCCCAATGTTTGTGGTCAGTAAGATGAATGTGCTAGAGACTTCTCTGTCCGTGGCTGCTATAATTTCACACCCAAGCAGCCGAGTTTGGTTCTCCGGGATGCACACACAACTCTCTTAGGAGACTCAGCAACTTGCAAGCTAGCAACGGAGAGCAGAGTGCGGCCTTAAATAATTAGTTAGAAGCCTCTGCCAAACCAGTAGAGAAAATAAGGTGCTTCAAAGGGCAATAAGGATCAAACCACTGATGTTCGCTGTGAGAGAGGCTTGTGCGAGAGATTTTTAAGAACACTTCAAACTTTAAAGTCCAATTTGTATGGAAAAACCCGTGTGTATGTTTTCAAGCTGATAGAAAAATAAAACTTTGGCACGGAATATGTTACGTTCCGTAAAGAATTAAAGGTGCAGGTCGTACAAGCCTTCTCTTTAGGAAATCCTGCTGAAATTTTTTCCCTCTGGGCTTGTCTAAAGAAACAGAGCAGCAACAGAGAGATAGAGGCCGGAGGAAATTTAAAACACGTATTGAACAGACATAATAGGATAATAATGCACACATGCGGGCCAATTTTCATACTAGGAAAGGTATTTTATGCCTGTTTAAAGCAGTTCTTTTTCCCCCCGACCAGAACAAACGAATAATGGGATGAAATGGAAAGTGCTGATCTACATTTGGAAAGCATAGTTCATTTTACAGTTTATGTCAAGGCCCCCGCCATGTGCAGCAGGAAAGGCGACGGGGCGGAGAGAGAGTTGAACCCCAAGATGCTATTCTGGCTACGCACAAGCAGCCTCGGAAAACAATGAGAATGCAGTGCACAAATTCGTCTGGTGATTAAACTCAGGACACAGATTAAAAACACACATTGCGGAAGATGTGGAATTAAACCAATGTCAGGGTTCCAAGTAACCCTCCCAACAAAATCAGAACTCCGAGGCTGACATGTTCCTCTAAGCATAGATTTATTAGGCAGGTCATATTGGCACATCTGCCCCCTAAAGCCCCCTCGGGTTTCCCCTTAGTTAAAAGTACATTTTCCTCCCCCTGCCCATGCAGTCCATCACATGGCCCAACCAGGTCCCAGTCCAAAGTTCATCTGGCCTCACATCCCACCTTCTTGCACCTGGTGGGAACGTCCCTGGTTCTCAGAGGCAAGGATTTTATTTTGGTTACAATCCCTTTGCTATCTCTACCTCCCCCCTCCCCTTCCCACAGCTCGCCCGACCTCCGCTGTGGCAGCCCTGAAGATGCCAGGAGAAAAATGGCTCCAGGGCTGACAACCAACATGAGACTGTACAGTATATGGAAGGGTTAGAATTAGGTTTGCAGTTGGGTGTTGTAGGAGAAGTAGAGGTAGAGTCAAAAGAGGAATTGGTGTGGAGTCATTACATTCCCACAAGAGGTCCAAGTCTAACCCCTCTTGAATTCCTTTCACTCTTATCTAGTGCCAATTTGAATGCTGACCTGTTAGTTGACTAAATTCTTGTATAAAGGCATGACCAGTACATTAGCTTGACTAGAACTTAGCTTGAGGTCCTGATTCTTTATCCCTGAGAAATGTCTCCAGACACAGCAACTTGAATTCCATGATGGAAGGAAAGTGGCATAGAACCAGGGGTGAAATCCAGCAGGTTCTGACAGGTTCTGGAGAACCGGTAGCGGAAATATTGAGTAGTTCAGAGAACTGGCAAATACCACCTCTGGCTGGCTCCAGAGTGGGGTGGGAATGGAGATTTTGCAATATCCTTTCCCCCAGGAGTGGAGTGGGAATGGAGATTTTGCAGTATCCTTCCCCTGGAGTGGAGTGGGAATGGAGATTTTGCACTATCCTTCCCCTGGAGTGGGGTGGGAATGGAGATTTTGCAGTATCCTTCCCCTGCCATGCCCACCAAGCCACACCACGCCCACCAAGCCACGCCCACAGAACCGGTAGTAAAAAAAATTGGATTTCACCACTGCATAGAACCAATCAAACTTTGCAAAAAGAACCCTTCCACTAAATATTATCTGAATCCATCTTGGTTAGTAGTACCAAGCACAGTATTAGTAAAGTCTTAGAGCTCTACTTGGGTAGCAAATTCACAAGGTGACTATGGGTAATCATCATCCATCTGTTTGATTCTACCCCTGCAGGCTTGCTCTGAGATTAACATATGGGGTGGAAGGACAATATTTCCCAGAGTTGCTTGGAAGTGAAATGGAATATGAATATACAGTACAAAATTAGTTGCCTCAAATTAATGTTATACTCTGAGTTCACACTCATGCACTACATAAACAGTATCCTTGGGATATAGTATGTTTGGGATTAAGTCGAGAAAAGATGACTATTTGATTATTTATTTACTTATTTATATCCTGCTTTATTATTTGTTTTACAATAAAGAAGGTGAGTTATCCTACATACCTTCCTTCTCCTATTTCCCCCTGACAACAACCCTGTGAGGACGGTTGGGCTGAGAATGAGTTATTGGCCTAAAGTCATCCAGCTGGTTTTCATGGCTAAGGTGGGACTTGAACTCATGGTTTCCCATTTTCTAGCCTTGTGCCTTAACCACTAGACCAAACTGGCTCTATAATATATATTAAATGTCATGGTTCATTCATTGTGCAATGAATAGACAACCATAACACACAATCTGGACTGTTATATTCTTCCCAGAAAATAAGATGTTAGCAAAGAAACCAAGAGTAACAAGAAGGAGCAAAAAGAACTAAGGTTTATAAACTATGCTTCAAAGATGGCAATGAGGGCTCATGAATGCTCTAAGCCAACTCTAGACAAACCACAGAATGGTTAACCACCATATGGAAGACAGATATTATGTAACAGAATAAGAGAGTTGGAAGGGACCTTGGAGGTCTTCTAGTCCAACCCCTGCTCAAGCAGGAGACCCTGTAACATTCCAGAAAAGCAGTTGTCCAGTCTCTTCTTAAAATCTTCCAGTGATGAAGCACCCAGAACTTCTGAAGGCAAGCCATTCCACTGGTTAATTGTTCTCACTGTCAGGAAATTTCTCCTTCATCTAGGTTGATTCCCTCCTTGATTAGTTTATAGTTCTACTATATGTGATGACCCGGGGCATGGCACAAAGGCAACACAGCCAGAGAACTGGTATGAGTCCCGGTATTGGCACCAACTTTGTCCCCAACGTCCCTTTTACTCTCCGGCCTGGAGAAAAGCTCTCTCACAAACCTGCAGATACTCCAGTCCAAACGCTGTAAACAGAATGACTGCAATCAATCATTCCAGCAGGGCAAGATAATGAGTCCCAGACGGGAAGAATAATTTCAGCAAGACAAGATAAGCACATGGTAGCACGGCACGAATTCAGACAGTCCGGAGGAGTGCCAGGAATGCAGGCCACAATCTCAACACCAGATGAATTCAGCATTTATTCCTGACAAATGCCCCTCCCAGCTGCCTCTCCTTTAAACTCCATCCCCAGGTGTGCCTTGTAAAGGGAATCGGGGCCCTTTCCTTCCTCGTAAGCCACGCAACCCATGTTGCTCTCTTCTGCGTTCTTCCCTGCGTGCCCTAGGATGAGGAGGGGGTGGGCCTTGGTCTTCATCTGAATCCCCTCTCCCTTATTCTACCTCTTCCCTGCTCTGCACAGCCTGACTTTGCCCTTCCCCAGTTTCCTCCACAACCAACGGAGACACTCTCCCGCTCTCTGTCAGCTGTTCGTCTTCCATCTCCGATTCAGACTCCTACAGAGGAATGACACTATACAGCAAAAAGTCTTTAAAAAAACTGAGGTTTGAGTCTTCTCGAGGATGCCAAAGATTGAAAGCTCTTGGACTTTCTGCTTGCGAAATGGCCCTGAACTGCCTTTAGTTGACTTTGAAGTCAGATTGTTTTAATGATAATCTCGTAACCACTATTACCACTATTCAAAGTACTATTGAACTTAATAGTCCTGGGTAAAAATAAATGGAAGTTGCACCATAAAAGTGCTGGAATTATTGAATCTTTGGTCAGATCATGTGCAGAAGGAGCTACTGTGGGCAAGCAGGACTCCTAAATAAATGAAGCACCTCCAAAGTAGAAGCAGAATCGTCCGTCTCAATATTCCCTTGCATCTCCCAAAGGTGCCTGAGTCTGACCCTTAAAGGAACTTTGCACTTGGTTGGCTGCAATGCTAAAAATCATTCTTGTGGTTTTTTTCTTTTCTTTGACCATGGTTTGACAGTAAACCATATGTCACTACTGCACTGACATCTGCTTCTCTCCTCCACCCCCATCCCTGAAACTAAAAGGAAAAGAAGAAGAAGAAGAAGAAGAAGAAGAAGAAGAAGAAGAAGAAGAAGAAGAAGAAGAAGAAGAAGAAGAAGAAGAAGAAGAAGAAGAAGAAGAAGAAGAAGAAGAAGAAGAAGAAGAAGAAGAAGAAGAAGAAGAAGAAGAAGAAGAAGAATCATCTTGTTTATTTCTAAATTTTGCTATATCTGTTGCATGATAGGCTGGCATTTGCTGTTAAAGCAGAAAATTACAAGGAGGCTTAATTGACCCTCTTGTGTCTTTGAAAAATCCTGTCTGTTGTCTCTAATTGACCCTCTAGATACCTTTATGAAACAATGAAGGAACCTTCCGTAAATAATGGACGGTGATGATTAATAGCCATGGATAGGTTGGGCCTCTAGTTCACGGTGCTGTGTTACAGTTGCTTCTTAAAACACAAAAACAATCCCCCACCCAACTAGACGAGTTCTCTTACTTCCTTCCAGGGTAATTCCAAAGAGAAAACAGCCTGCAGTGGCTTTTTATACAGGAAGGAGAGGAATCCATCTCTTGCAAATATCGTAATAAAATAAATGCAAACTTAAATGAGGCTTATCACGGAAAACAAAGGGTGAGAAGAAGGGAAATCTCATGGATTTCTTGTTCAGAAGAGGAACAAAGCAATCACAACAATAAGACCCGGTCAGTTTGATTTTTAGTCTGTGCCATCCCATTCTAAACCCTTATCAGTGTGACTTAAGAGGTAGGAATAAACAACTAATAAAGAATAAAGCAACAAAAAACAGCACAGAAGCCCAAGGGAAACTGAAGAGGAGAGGGGGGGGATATGTTCAGCCCCTGCCAGCCACAAAAGACAACTAATTTATAAACAAAGCAAAGCAGGTTTTCAATCAAGAAAGATGTTCCATCCTGGACACCCTCCAAGGAATTCCACACAGAATGATTTTCTGTGTCCTTTTGTTACTCAGGCTTATTCTCTAGAAACGGCCACAACCCAGTATAGAAGAAGAAAGACGATCGGTTGCGTGGAGTTGAAGCTATTAGAAGATAGACAACTAGACACAAGAACAGTTTTTTTCCCAAACGCCATCACTCTGCTAAACAAATAATTCCCTCAACACTGTCAAACTATTCACTAAGTCTGCATTACTATTACTATAAATCTTCTCATCGTTCCTATCACCCAGCTTATGACTGCATGACTGTAACTTTGTTGCTTGTATCCTTACGATTTATATTGATTGTTTCCTAGTATGATTTGATTGCTTATTTGTACCCTATGACTATCATTGTTGTACCTCATGATTCTTGATGAATGTATCTTGTCTTTTTATGTACACTGAGAGTGTATGCACCAAAGACAAATTCCTTGTGTGTCCAATCACACTTGGCCAATAAAGAATTCTATTCTATTCTATTCTATTCTATTCTATTCTATTCTATTCTATTCTATTCTATTCTATTCTATTCTATTCTATTCTATTCTAAAAAGCTATGGCTGACTCACACACACACTAGATCGTGTAGCTGGCTTAGTTTTGGCTCATAAGCCCAATCAAGCTTCCTACTTATGAGGCATAGAAAACAATGGCCAATTCACATTAAAACCCATATCCAAACATTTACTATTGTTCATGCAAACTTAGCTGAAAGAAATTGAGTCACTACTTGCATTTCTTGATGGCCAATAAGAACTGGCCAGACAAAAGACCAAGTTTTATATTTATGCAACAGCCATAATTATCTTTCTGGAAGGGGAGCAGCTACCTTGTTTTACAACTATTTCACCAAAACCATTTCAATCTTAGATAGTAACCCAAAAATTAAACCAATGGTTTTCTCCTGGAAACTTTGATCCCAGAACCCTAGAAAATTGGCGGTTTTTTAAATAAATTATTATTATTTGAGGCAGGGGGCTTAGTATCTCATGGCATACTAAAATTCCACAGAACACTGTTTGAAAAACTGGAGCCGAGTGAACACCTGAAAGATTGGTCCAATGTGTTTAATTAAGCTTTGTTTGAGTGATACTGTTCATGCAGCACCTGAGTGTGAATGAATGGAATTATCTGGACATTCAATTTCCTCTTCCAAGAACAAGTGTTAATTATATTCAGTGTATGGGTTAACTGATGTAAGATTGAAAATTGGGTCCATTTGGCATGACTGCAACCTCTCCGCTGAAAAACACCAAGAAAATCCAACCATAAATCATGATGTGTCTGGAGAATGTTTCTGACCACTCTCAGGAGCCAAACTGTACAGTAATGTGAAGTAGGAATAACCTTGAGGAACAGGGGGAAGAGCTACAATCAAGACAACAGTTAGATGAAGGAAATCTGAGTCCAAGGCTGAAAGGTAATTTGAGAAAGTTTCTTAGATTTGAAACCCATCCTGTTCTCATGATGATATAGAGAGGGGGGGGGAGGCATTTTCAGACTTGCAAGATTGATGTCAGCCATTTGATGTAGTCCAGACCATGAAACTAAAGTCATGAATCCTAATACTAAATTTATTAAAAGGTTACAGTAAAAGAATCTTGCAAGTATGAATGTACGAACTAAGAAAACTAAGAGCCGGACGGGGCAGGTCTTCTCACCCCATCAACCACCTCCAAGTGATGAGTGTCCCACTTGGAACCCCAGGTCAGTTGGCAAAGCCAGGCTTTGATATCCTTCCAGAAGACCAAAGGGAGAAGGAAGGCCCGCCAGCAGCCAGTGGAGCTGGCAGCAGATTCGGACAGTGAGGAGGTTGGGGAGGAACATGGGCAAGTCCTGGAGCCTGGGGAAGGCTCTGCGTCGGAGGCAGAGATGGGGCCAGGGCAGTCTGACAGCTATCAGTTGCCTTTGGAGTCCAACAGCAGTGAGGCAGATGAACAGCTGGAGCCCGTTCCCAGTGTGCACATGCGCAGAGTTGCCAGATGCAGGGAACAGCTAAAGAACAAGGGTCGACTTGGGAGTAAGGCCCACAGGTGGACGATGAATGGCCCCTCCCAGAGAGAATAAAAGAGGAGTGAAAGGGGAGTGGAGTTTGCAGGAGACAATTAGTTCATTTCTGCATTCTTGCCAAGTATTGCGGTGTCTGAAAGATAACGGCCTGGCCACTCTCCAAGCCTGATAAAGGTTGGTAATTGTGAACTATCTTGAAAGACTGTGGGAGAGGAAAGACTCTGCTGGAGAGGAATTCATTGTAAATTAAACAAAAGAGGTTTATCGGGATGAGGACTCGGCTTCGTGCTGCTGGGGAAGCCTAGGTCAGAATATAGTTCTCATCTCCAGTGGTAGAATGTTCCACAGAGATGGGGGCCATAGCAGAAAAGGCTCTTCTCCTTGACCCTTCCTGCTTCAATTCCTTAGCAGATGGAATCTGTAGCAGACAACTGGCACGAGTGGGGTGGGCTTTTCCCATCAGGGAGAGACAGTTCCTCAGATACTTTAACTTTAACTTTATTTGTATTTCTATGCCGCCCAACTCCCAAGGGACTCAATGAGA
>QLTV01004403.1:3421645-3433647 GCA_003457575.1 Thermophis baileyi
CAGAGGCGAGATCAACGGCCCCAAGCCTGCCGGAAGAGCCAGGTCTTCACTGCTTTCCGGAAGGCCAGCAGTGGGGGGGCAGTCTGGATCTCAGGGGGTAGCTGGTTCCAGAGAGTCGGGGCAGCCACAGAGAAGGCCCTTCCCCGCAGGCCCGCCAGCCGACACTGCTTAGCTGACAGGACCTGGAGGAGACCAACTCTGTGGGATCTTACCGGTCACTGGGAACTATGAGGTAGAAGGCAGTCTCGAAGATAAACTGGCCGTGAGCCATGTAGGGCTTTAAAGGTAATAACCACCACCTTGAATTGTGCCCGGAGACCAATAGGGAGCCAGTGCAGCTCACGGAGAATTGGTGTAATATGGGTGTACCTAGCTACACCCATGACAGCTCGCGCAGCTGCAGCCTGGACCAACTGTAGTCTCTGAACACTCTTCAAGGGTAGCCCCATGTATACCCTGGATCCATGCTGTGTGGGATACTGAATTCACATCCTCATGACCTCCAAAACCCATTTTGAAGATGGAAGCACTTCCCAGCCCTAACAGTCTTACATTTTACCATTTATTCCTAATACTCTTGATTAACACTGAGAACATCTGTCATTAAAACATTTGCATCATTTGCATTTTACAGTAAAAGCAAAGGGTTTTGTTTTTTTTGCCAGCATACCCTTCACACAATAAATAATTTGGATCCCATAATTCAAAAAGTAAAACACAACCTTTAATAGAACATCATGGTATTTTGTGGTGCCACTATTAAATTTACTTATTTAAAACTCAAGATTACATTCTGAACTAGGCTATCTCATGCTGAACGTGCCCGTAAAATGAGTAAATCAAAACTTTATTACAATGTCCAAAATAAAATGAAGGTGTGCAGTCTAGTGTGCCTTTTTATATATCTCCGGTCTAAAGTGTTAAGAGAAACTTTACTGGGTTGAAAGAAAATGATGAATTGAAAGGAGGCAAATTCTAAATTTATCATTCAGCTTCAGGAAGGGGAGGGAGAGAAAACTAAGTGATGATTTAACATTTTGTAGCAAACAACTTGAGAACAACCATGTTCATATAAATAGAAGAGGCTCAGAAAGATAAAAGATATGGGACCCCATGTTGAATTGTTGCTGAACTTCCAAATATTCATTGTTTGAAAATGTCACGCCTAGAGAATTTAGCATGCTTAGACTTCCCGGCAGAAATCTATATGATCAATCAGCCTGATGCTTTCAGGTTAAAGAACGCACCCCTTGTATTCTCTCTTATGGGTTTAGAAAGGGGTGTGGGTGTGGGGAGGCTGTTTGGTTAAATCTCATCATAAATACAATAACAGTTATGGATAAATAGTTCTTCCTGTTGATAATAAATGGCAGAATAGAGTAGAGTAGAGTAGAGTAGAGTAGAGTAGAGTAGAGTAGAGTAGAGTAGAGTAGAGTAGAGTAGAGTAGAGTAGAATAGAATAGAATAGAATAGAATAGAATAGAATAGAATAGAATAGAATTTTTTATTGGCCAAGTGTGTTTGGACACACAAGGAATTTGTCTTGGTGCAAAAGCTATCAGTGTACATAAAAGAAAAGATACGTTCGTCAAGAATCATAAAGTACAACACTTAATGATAGTCCGGGTACAAATAAGCAATCAAATCATATTAGGAACCAGTCAATATAAATCGTAAGGATACAAGCAACAAAGTTACAATCATACAGTCATTAGTGGGAGGAGATGGGTGATAGGAACAATGAGAAGATTAATAGTAGTGCAGACTTAGTAAATAGTTTGACAGTGTTGAGGGGATTATTTCTTTAGCAGAGTGATTTGTTTAGCAGAGTGATTCTACAATGCTTACTTGAAAATGTGTGCATTCAAACATGGCTATTTTTCATGACACACATAAGCATCCTTATTTGCTCTTTTAGAAAATTCACATGCTCCTTAGCCCCTTAATGGTGGCATGCTAAAAAGAGAGAATAAACTTCCAGTAATAATAATGTAATAATAAAGACAAAATGTCATTAAAAGAACTATTAAAAAGAAGTATGCTCTGAGTCCTTCTTCAACTCTATTTAAGAAACAAGCTTCCTTTTAATTCTGGTGGCAATTTATGTCACATTACAACAGGCTTGAGCACTGATGTTAAGTACCGGTAGCCCTTGAGTTACAACCACAACAGAACCCAACATTTATGTTAAGTGAGACATTTGTTAAGTGAGTTTTGCCCCATTTTACGATCTTTCTTGCCATGTTTGTTAAGTGAATCACTGCAGTGGATAAGTTAGTAACTTGGTTATTAAGTGAATCGGGCTTCCCCATTGACTTTGCTTGTCAAAAGATTGCAAAAGGTGATCACATGACCTTGGGACACAGCAATGGTCATAAGTATGAACTAGTTGCCAAGCATCTGAATGTTGATGAAATGATCATGGGGATGCTACAAAGGTTGTAACTGTGAAAAATGGCCAGAAGTCACTGTTTTCAGTGCCGTGGTAACTTTGAACATGAACTGTTGTAATTCATGAATGATCTAAGTAAGTCAGACACTAAGTAGATTGGATGTAAGCTGTGTAAACCAGAGAGTTATGCAGAAAACAGGTTTGCTTGCTTCTTTAAAAATAGAAAGACAGTAATTTAAAACACTTCAGACTATATCAGAGGTGGGTTCCTCCCGGTTCGGACCGGTTTGCCCGAACTGGTAGCGACCCGCTGGTGACGTCACAATGACGTCACAGATCTGGTTTGGTCGGTGCCGGTCCGTGGACGCCACCATCTTTTTTTTTGAAATTTTTTTGAAATTTTTTTTTGGAATTTTTTTTGAATTTTTTCTGGTTTTTTTTTTCTTCTGCGCATGCACAGAAGCTGAGTTTCCGGCACTGCGCATGCGTCACCATCTTGTTTTTGGCTTTGGGGGGGGGATTTTTTTTAAAAAAAAATTTGCACTGCACATGCACGCGCGCACAAAGCACGCGCACGCCCACGAGGCGTGGCCATGTGGCGCGGAAGGAAGCGAACCGGCAGCGAGGTAAGTTAGAACCCACCCCTGGACTATATACTTATGATCCAATTCTAAAGATCTGTTTGAAAAGTGTAGAGAAACTGTACAGAACTTTAGATTTGACAACTGCAAAGTCCCAATAAGAAAATCAATAATTGTGGAACAAGCTCTACTTCAGGACAGAATTTGAACAGCCATGAGTTCCTTGGAATGTGGAGAACTGCGGGTCCTAACCCAAAACACTCATTTAAAAAAAAAACACCAGGATTTAATTGCGTAATTTTAATGCCTTTTGTTCAAGTTTTGGTTTTATACTTGATTGGAAACTGCTGAGAGACTTTTCAGTTGACAGTATATTTGATTTTAAAAAATAAAGAGGAACAGTTGGAAAGGAACTCTGAACAAGATCTTAACCGAGAGACAAAGTTATCTAGGAAATCATCTTGGCTTTGGATGCAGCAAACTCAAACTCTACCTAGAGGTGTTTGGGACAATGTTGTTGTGGCTTGTCCCCATCCCGTGCAGCTGCTCATGGATCCGGAAGAACAAGAACAGACCATAGGGTGGCAAGAGCAGTCTGTAGCTCCGGCACCGGAGTCTGAGACCGAGGAGGACGCAGGGCCAGAGGACGATCAGGGCCTTCTGCACCTCCCCAGCAGGAGTTCAGTGACTCCAGTGAAGAGGAGGAGCCTCTGATTGATGCTAGGGCACGCAGGGCAGCTAGCCGGCAAGAGTGGCTTTGTAGAAGGAGGTCTGGCGGTGATATCAGTTGGACGAACTCCAGTCTGGGCTCTCAGCCAATTCCAGCAAGTGAGGCAATTAAGGACTTCATAATCTCTTTGTTTTGTTTTGTGTTTGAAATCCCGGCCAAAGTGTTATGTGAGTGATAACAAGCACTTTGGGAGAAACTCTGAACTTAAATGATCACTAAGCCTTGATTAGTGATAAAACCTTCTTTAGTTTGGACAAGTGTGTGTGTGTGTTGTTTCTGGGGGTTTGCTGCGCTGGGTCACAACAAGTGTTGACATATCCTATAGTTTGAGACTTATGTATTTCCAGCAGCGGACTAGCACTGAAGAAGTGAAGATAAGAATGCCTTTAACCCTCTACCACTTTGGGTCAACGTATTTTCCTCCTCAAAGTTTCTGGAATCACGATTCTTAACCTATATAAATTATATTAAGAAATAGGTTTGCATTGTGTACTGCAAGAAAAGCCAATATCACAAAGTCAGTGGTAGTTAAAATAGCTTCTTCTACTTCCTCCTCCTCCATTGATCATCTCCTCATTTTTTTTTTTTTCAACTAGCCAGGAAGATGAAATTGTAGCTTGGCTCAGCAGTTTGTAACTGTAGTATCAGATTCGTATCACCTCTGTGTTCCACCAAGGGAGAATCTTGTTTCTCCTTCAACTTTGAATATAATGCAGTTTATCCCATACATTTATGGATAGGCCAGCCAGTTAATGGGCCAGACTGAGAAGGAAGAAACCAAACAGAGTATTTGTCTTCAAATGCCTTAGTTTTATAAAACTATCACGGTGCAAAAGATTTGTTCAAGGAAGCCATAATACAGCTTTTTCTATTCCCCTTTATCTGTCAACTTTCAACAGTTCAAGAAATGGAGATTTTGGTTCTCCTTAATGTAACAGTATATAATTTTGCAGCAGAAGTTTTGCAAAAATGTTCTGGCAAATCGTAATAAGTGGATTGTGTCAAATGGTATTAACTGGAGAAGTAGTAACTCAAAGAGGATATACCCAGGTTCCTTGTTTCTGTAAATATCAACTTTATCAACTTCATTAATGTTTACCTTCCAAACTCTTTGTTTTTATTTATAAAATATGTTCTGAATTTTTATATTCATGTACCATTAGAAATAAATAACTCTAAGATGAAAAGGCTATGATTGCTAAATCTGATTGCCAGATCAGATTGCTATACACTTTCATTAAAGATCTTGCACACTCTTGAGTAGGAGCATATATTTCCAAGTTGACACAAGCATATGTTTATTTAACTGCAATAGTTAAATAGCAAAGTATGCTACTCGCTCCCAACAGATAAACAAGATTGTCACTACTACCATTAGCAAACAACACAAACGCAAACAGAAAGATTAATTTTTATGCATGGTAAATAGTGAAAACTGGCCATGGATTTGTATTACAATAAACAGCATTGATTTAAAAATAGAATGGTACTTCTGACTGTAAACTCATCTCTGGAATTGTGTGGGGGGGGGTTGCCCAGATTATGATTCAAGTGGAAAATAAAATGCAGATGCTGGATTGAGAGAGAGTGAGAGAGAGTGAGAAAGAGGAGGTTCTTTACAGAAACAGATGGAGACAATCAATCATATTAGGATTTACAATGGGAAGTTGTTAGTTTAAATCCTGGGAAACTGTTACCTTTCCATAGAACTGAAGTTAAATTAATACACCCTTAAACAAAAGCAGCACTTATAGAGTTTTATCAACATAAAGTGACAAGGACTGACTTGCCAGCTGCTGCTTTCCCTTACACATACACACACAAACATAAACACGTATTTAAATTTATGAAGTGCCAAGATTTAGGAAGTAGGATTTATCTCTTGAGTAGGCTTTTCCTCGGATCACACATTCTGTCCTTGCTTCCACAGAATTCAGAGTCCCAGGTGTGGACACACACACTCACTCACACACACACTCACTCACACACACACACACACACACAGTTTATCTTCACAGCAACCTTGCAAAATAGGTTAATTAGGCAGAGATGCAGTTATTGCCTCAAGGACATTCTGTCAAAAACAGGAAGTTAAGTTGGGATGCTGGGAAACTTAAAATTTTGACTTCACAGAATTTCAGGCAGGTATCTCCCATTTTTTTATTTGATTTATGCCCTGCCTCCTTTTTATGAGCTCGATGTAAGAATCTCTCTGCATTTTATCCCTGGAGGGGGGAACTACCCAATTGTGTGAGATAGTTCAGCTCAGAGAGAAGGACTCACCCAAAGTCACTCAGAGGTGACTTTCCATGGTGGACAGTGGACTTGAACCTGTACTCTTAGTAGAGCATCCTAACCACTGTCTCAAAGATGCTTTTTCAAAAAGCAACCGGACTGTTTTTTCCTTGAGGAAGTAAAAGAAGACATTTCGCTTCTCATCTAAGAAGCTTCATCGGTTCTGTCAAGATGATTGGGGGGGAGGTTTCTTCCTCAAGGAAAAAACAGTCCAGTTGCCTTTTGAAAAAGCACCTTTGAGGCAAGAATAGGAATAGGAATAGGAATAGGAATAGGAATAGGAATAGGAATAGGAATAGGAATAGGAATAGGAATAGGAATAGGAATAGGAATAGGAATAGGAATAGGAATATATTATATTTATTATATGGAGTGGAGTGGAGTGGAGTGGAGTGGAGTGGAGTGGAGTGGAAGAGAAGAGAAGAGAAGAGAAGAGAAGAGAAGAGAAGAGAAGAGAAGAGAAGAGAAGAGAAGAGAAGAGAATAGAATAGAATAGAATAGAAGAATTGGAAGGGACCTTGGAGGTCTTCTAGTCCAACCCCCTGCTTAGGCAGGAAACCCTATACCATTTCAGGCAAATGGTTATTCAATCTCTTTTTAAAAACTTCCAGTGTTCAAGAGTTCAACTGGCGACTTTATTACTTAATGCCTTTTTCGCAGGAATCTTCCCAGACTGGTGGTTTGTGCCTGGGCCAGAGTACGGGTAATCCTCACCTTGACCCCAATTGAGCCCAACATTTATGTTGCTAAGAGTGAAAATTATACAGCAGTAGTGTTGCTACCAATTCTTCCTTTCTCTGGGTTGAAACAAGGGAAATAGTTACATATTACGGGGAAGGATCTCTTGAATGTCAAACTGCACACAAAGAGTTAAATGCTACAGTGCCCATGGTCTTTTAAACAAGCATTCAAAGTAATTTCCAATCTCCTGTCACCTGAGATCTAAATGGCTTCTCAACCTGAAATAGCTACAGCCACACCGTCTCCCCAGCATACCCACCCGACGGGAGGAAAGGTGAATTTGCTGGGTAATGAATTCTCTGCTATGCCTCCAAGTGATATTAGTCTGCTATTCAGCAAACTCTGAGAAAACTCCAACGGTATTTTTTTACGTAATATGTATGCAGAGTTCCGTAATACTCCAGTTCACTGCCAGTGCATGAAGTAAAGGTGTATTAAGCATAATGAGAACTCGTCACAACGGTCAAGTTAAAAAAAGGGAAAGGCAGAAGAGAGTTTTGATGTACTTGAAGAAAATGAAACACTTTTCAATTTTAAAATTTAAAAGCAAATGGCGCTTGCATTTTTGCATTGTATACCATGCAAAACGGTCCTTTGGAGAGGTTCTCCTCTCCCAAGTGCAAGTTCGGACAGAGGACGAGAGCCTAATGCCCCATCTTTTGGATATTCTGCAAGAATATTATGTGCTCAGAATAAATAGAGCATTCAACACTTTAGCTGTCAAAACCAAAAATACACTATTGTGGATCAGGGGAGTTATCCATGTCCTTTCCCATGCCTATTTCTGTAATTATTTATTTTTCAACGTTCCTTGCCATTGCAATTTTGGGAAGTATGTTCTTTTCAAATTACAGCTGTGAAATGCAAGGACTGCAACTCTTTGAAGCTATAGCCTGACTCTTATGAGACCAACATTCAACTTCAGATTCATTAAATATCAGGAGACTCAGATTAAAATGAAAAAAGCCCTAACAACTAAGATTTCAGATGGCCTGTGGACTAAGCATATTGATGGTGCTTTGTGCTTCCAACTTAGCAATATTATTACATGCATTCATTCATTTCCTTTTTAATAATGCTTTCATTATGGACAATTATAGAAGCAGGATCAAGGATCCATTTCCACAAGAAAGAAGATCCCATGCAGATCTTCAATTTCTATTAAGTTTCAAAGAAGCTATGTTCAGTCTATTCAATTTGCAAATTGTCTCTTGCACGTTGATTCACTGTTTAATGCTGCAAGTAACTTTCCTACTCAACTTTACTCTGTTACTAAGGCCATTGAACGAGTA
Organism: Thermophis baileyi; assembly: GCA_003457575.1. Classification (NCBI taxonomy): domain Eukaryota; kingdom Metazoa; phylum Chordata; class Lepidosauria; order Squamata; family Dipsadidae; genus Thermophis; species Thermophis baileyi. Next base: position 3,429,677 of record QLTV01004403.1, read on the forward strand.
GAGGAGCAACCCCTTTTGTCTTCAAAAAGCTCCAACATATGCAAATCTGGTGTAAGATTTAAATTTGTGTGCAAAGGGAAGACAGGGTGGTTATGTAGCTATAGGTTACATATGACATTCTTTTTCATCTACCTTCGTTGTTCAGTATTCTAGGAACATCTTCTAAAAAACTGTGTTTGTTGACACCTTCTGAGATGGTCTGAGACCTTTTATTTTATTTCTTTTTTATTTATTTATTTATTTTCGTCAAGTATGTATTAGATAACAGACATTAGTATAAACATGATTATAAATACATGAAATGGATACGAATAAAGGGAATATTAGGACAGGGACGGTAGGCACGTTGGTGCGCTTATGCACGCCCCTTAAAGACCTCTTAGGAATGGGGTGAGGTCAACAGTAGACAGTCTAAGGTTAAAGTTTTGGGGGTTTGGGGAAGAAACCACAGAGTCAGGTAGTGCATTCCAGGCATTGACCACTCTGTTGCTGAAGTCTTATTTTCTGCAATCGAGTTTGGAGTGGTTTACCTTAAGTTTGTATCTATTGTGTGCTCGTGTATTGTTGTGGTTGAAGCTGAAGTATTCATTGACAGGTAGGACATTGTAGCAGATAATTTTTTGTACTACACTTAGGTCGGACCAAAGACGGCAAAGTTCTAAGTTGTCTAAGTCCAAACTTTCAAGGCTTGGTGGCATAAGGTATTCTGTTGCAAGCAGAGGAGTGGAGGACTCTTCTCGTGAAATATCTCTGGACTCGTTTGATTGTATAAATGTCTAATATGCAGTGCGGGTTCCAGACAGATGAGCTGTATTCAAGAATTGGATTTTCCTAAAAGCTTGGGGGGAAAAACTCTGCTACAAATTCTTTCATCTTGAAACATTCAGAACTAGTGAGTCCATAGAAAAATATTAGATAGTTTTGAATTTCTGGATTAATTACAGACTAAGCTCATATGCTAAGAACTCAAACAAAGCTCACTCAGCATTAGCCCTTGGTTTCCAAGTTAATTATTGACATCACAAAAGGAGCTGTGGCAAGGAGAATGGCTTGTAAAATTTTATAAGGATCGTATCATAATATTATAGGCTTTCTTCAGAATTCCAAAGCCTCCAGAAACTATATTTTTCATTAGATGGAATTCAAGTTTCAGTCTAAATGAACCAAGTAATCTAGTTTATTTTGAAACTTTAAATGAGAATATTTGGGGATCTATTCAAGGCTGCAGATGCAGCTGCTGTCAACATTACCAGTGATATTTTGAGGACAATAGAAAGAAGCACGGAAGGAATTGCAATCTAATCACAAGACCTCCAAGTATTGTTGTAATTCCAATGACAACCCTTGCAGGGAAAATATAACTAGAGCTGAGAATGAGGCCAAATTTAAAACTAGTAAATAATCAAGCTAACATATGCTTGCTTGAGATGATCTCATTCTGAATTTACCAGCAGTAAGCACAGTTAAATAATATTTTCCATTCCATGCTCCAGTTTGACAGGAACAGTATAGTCTCCTGTAGTCTATCATTTTGATAATTTTGTCAAGCCTTTTAATAGAATATAAAGCATTTGAAGCAAACGGAAAGAAAAGTAAGGTCCAGCAGATATGAGAAGATGACTTATCAACTGATCTTCTAGACTTGGTTCAATTACAACTGAGTTTCATGAGATATATTTAAAAGTCGCTTTACTCCTATGAAAATTCTTTAAGAAACGCTTTAAATTTATAGCTGTAAGACTACCTGGCTAGTATAAATAAGCCTGAACTAATGTAATCCCTGAACAGTCCAATTTCTGATTCTAGTGAAGTCCCTGCCGTCGACCCCCCCCCCCAAAAAAACCCTCACCTAGACATCAAATACAAGGAAACACACAGTCTTTGGTGACACATTATGATGAAGTGTAGATTGAGCAATACGCTCAATGAACAGAATAAGCAGTTCAAGAGTTCAGAATATGTTCATTTGAAAAGGTGCTCCGTTAAAGAGAAGGACACTGTACAGCAAAGGGATAGAAAGGTCATCATTATAGTCGTTTTATCTTCATTACACAACTCCAGCTGTAGCACTGGTTGGCACACGCTCACATTCTGTCTGGTGTGAGGAGAGAAACAAAACTCTTATTAAAATCAACATATAATACTAAGGCAAAACCAACAGAAATAGCTATATGTTATAAGAGCATGGATTTCAGTCTCACTCTTTAAGAAACAGAAAAGAGTGAAAATGCCATTGCTTATGGGAATATTTAATAAAACAAGATTTTGTTTTCTCACATGCCAAAGGATTCTCAGTTTAGTTTAAGCTATTAGCTAATCAAAACTATTGTGGGGAGGGGTGTCTAGATAAAGTTAGATTCGTAGCGTAGAGGGAACCTTATTTTCTTGGAAAAATTAAAGGACAAACCTGGAAAGACGATAAATCTGAAAGAATAGAAGAAAAAAAACCCCGATTTGGTTATAACTTTTTTTTACAGAGGAAAATTCAAGAGCAAAAGCAAGGAAAAAACCTCCATCAATGCATATTCTAATAAAGATTTCTAAAATCAAACTATGTATGTACATTTATTTTTTTTAAAATGCAATTCAATTGTTCACTTGAATGTGAAAGACGGTGCACTAAGTGGCACCTTTTGGGCACTTAAAAGTTAAATGATCAAAATAAAGGACAAAGTGATTTTTTTTGGGGGGGGGGAGAATAAATAAACTTAAAAGACAGCTTCCTGGAATAAAGGAGTGCCCTTTAAGAAGGATATATAGTTACTGTAGCTATAGTAGACATGGAAAAGGTTCAAACAGTTGCCTTCTCTAATTAAAAATGGAAAGTGATGGGAAATATTTTCTGACTAGCCCTAAGTCCAACCCTACAAAAAGAAGAGGTAGACAAGAAGAGGTAGGAACCCCAACAAAAGATCGATAGGTTATTAAAATGCCATAAATGAAGAAGAAATAGGGCAAGGTGATGGTATCATTGTGAATATCATCCTGTGGAACCAACAATGATTCTGACATTTCAGCTTTTCTTTAAATAAGCCACAACAGACAAATTGACAGAATGACAGAGTTGGAAGGGACCTTGGAGGTCTTCTAGTCCAACTGCCAGCTCAGGCAGGAAAGCCTATACCATTCCAGACAAATGGCTGTCAAATCTGTTAGAAACTTCCAGTATTGGAGCATCCACAACTTCGGGAGGCAAGTCATTCCACTGATGAATTGTTCTGTCATGCATACTTCTCTTAAATCCTTGGCCAGGAAGCACACACAATCAGCATTAGAAAGACAGGTAAACCCAAGTTCTCTCTTTTGTAAGGCGGGTCAAATGCCTCATGCATCAATAATATGTAACTTCCTACAAGTAGACACAATCTCGAGTTCTGCCATTTCTTTTTTAAAAAAATTCAATCTTCAGATGCAATCTGAAGAGGTCACTGGTACAGAATAAGCCTAAAGGTCATGTTCTTTTTTTAAGTTGCAATTCTATGGACATTTGTCTGAATAGTAATAGATTTGAGCTCAATGGGTCCAAAACTAGAAAGTTGAAAAATGTAGTCAATATCACTCTAGGGTTCTACTTTTGCAATAAGCATGTCATCCATGCTCTTTCAGTATGATTGGAATTATGGGACATGTCACTTCTAGTTGCCATTATTTTCTATTAGGAAATAGCAGAGTTTAATTCCTACCAGCCGGCGCCGGGTAGCATGCAAATTCCAAAGGAAACAATGCATGTCAATATGATAGTCTACGTTAACCTGAAATGAAGAATACTAACCGATTCTGAAAGAAAGATTGAGTTTTCCATTTTAAGAGATAGGTAAACCAACTCTAAAAGATTTAATAATAATAATAATTTTGAAAAGTCTATGCTGTTAAAATTCAAAATGTAATCTATTCTCTTGCAATGATTTAAATATTAAGGATGGATGGGAGGCAAGGGCCAAAAGGAGAGGGGAGGGGAGGGGAGGGGAGAG
>QLTV01004403.1:3455717-3470887 GCA_003457575.1 Thermophis baileyi
CTACAGATAGAAGAGTAAATAAATGCATCTATAATATCTGCAGATCTTCTGTTTCACTCCCTATTTAGCAATATCTATCTCAATCAATCAAACCTTTATTACAATCAAAAACCTGCATAAGAATGGAATACTAGATATGAAAAAGCATAAAAATACAACAGAATAAAATTACATAAAGACCTAAATGTTTTTAAAAAATAAGTCTAACAGGAGGGATAAAAACAATAAATGCAGATAGGTGAGCATAAGAAACTAAATCTATCATAATTCAGAGCACACCATAAAAACAAACTGGGTGCTCGTTAAAACTGGTTTGTGGCTGTAATTCAAAACTGCATCGTGAGTTCAGAAAAAGCAAAGGCTAAATAAGTATGAACCAGTCTCAATAGTGCAAAGTACTACCTACATACAGTATTTTGCCTTGAATTAACCATCCTAAAATATATAATGTCAAGTGTGGAATACCAAATAACAGAAAAACGTGAAAACTGGACAAAAAAATCTGGGCAAAAAAATCTTTTTCTGGAATCAGAGTTCCGATCATTGAGGTATTTTCAGAAATAAATGTTCTAATAATCAACATTTCTATTCTTGCATTCAACAATGGACTTCAAATGTATTCTAAGCAGAAACGTATGGCAGCATTAAAAATGATCAACTGTATGCAAATTAGGTAGGCATTTGAATGGCCACTATTGCCATTATAAAACTTTTGCATTAAGTGCTTTGCTTTCCCCGAATGCAAAAACTCTACTGATACAATTATTAGTTATATTCTTAATTTGAAACTGATCTTCTGCTTAAGTATGCATGATTACCAGACTGCATCAATTGTAACATCCAGATATAAATGCAGCTAATAACTCTTACAGTAATGATTAATCAATTTATGAATACATTATTTAAACAAGAGTCCAGGTACAGCACAATACCTTACAGAGTGCATTGTCCGATTCAAATAACAGCTAATAGGATCAATACCAAACTGCAGAAAACTCTGGAGAATATGTGCGTTTGCATAACAAAGAATGAAAGCTATTTCCTCCTTTTAGTCTCTGAGTAAGAAAATTATTATTTGCTCCAAGTAATAACTTTACTGAGTGTTCAGCTGTTACATATCTGTTATTTTGTTTAACTAACATCATTGCATTTCACTGTTTAGATAACTGATTTTCAGTTTTTTCTTTCCTGTTACATATTGTTGCGGTAACATTTTGTTCACTGGGAGGACTTTTTTTTTAAAGAAAACAGACCAACAATATATATTTTTATCACGATAGGACCTGAGTGTGGAAAATATCCTTCAAGCTTAAAGCAGCTCAGAAATTTATATCATCATTTCACTCAAGTTGAAAAATAAAACTTTTAACTTGTTGAACTGAAGGCATTTGTTCCAAAGGATGTTTGGGAAGTTCACATAAAAGCTCCTTCAAGAAGGAAAGTCATATCATTGACAATCCAACCTAGTATATATTGGTTTTGCTTGCTTCATTTTTCTTGTTCTGAAAATTGTCTTTTAAAATCCACCCCCCCCCAAAAAAAAACACCCCAGTCCCTCAAATGCAAGAACGTTAAAGTTCCTTTTGCTATCCCAACCCTCCAGATCTCAAGAAGCTATGGGAAAAAAGAGGTCTTTTGTTCCTATCTTTTGTGACTTTTAAATTACAATAAAAAGTTGGAACTGATTAAAAAAAAAAGTTATGCTAAACTAAACATTATCTCAAAACAGCATGAAGGCACCAAGTGTGTCCATGTGTTATAAATAGCAACTGAAATTAAACCTGAATAACCTGGATATGATGAAGGAATGGAAAGTTTATTTTATCCAGTCACATTCCTAAAACAAAACAAAACCATGATCCCTGGAAAGAGCCCTCTGCATTAACTCATAGAACATACAATCATTGGGCTGGAAAGGACTTTGGAGGTCTTCTAATCCAAACACCTGCTGAAGACCTTATACCATCCTAGTTTAATCACTCCAAAGAATGTCATCGTTGGTATCATTGGATAGTTCTGTTGATCTTTAGAAAAATGTTCTTTGTCCACATTCTTATAGGGTAGAGGTCTTCAAACTTGGCAACTTTAAAACTTGTGTACTTCAACTCCCAGAATTCTGGGAATTGAAGTCCACAAGTCTTAGTTGCCAAGTTTGGGGACTTCTGTTGTAGGGAGACAATAGTTATACATCTCCTTACTTCATGGACCTGGATGGGTCTGTGTCAAGGGAGAGGAGGCAGATATCACCTCGGTTTCCTAAGAGAGTTATCTTACTTGCAGAACAGGGGTGTCAAACTGAAGGCCCAGGGGACGAATCTGGCCAGTGGGGTGCTTAGATCTGGCCCGCAGGGCCGCCCTGAAAACAGCGAAGGACTGGCCCGCGGTGCCTCTTTCCAGCAAAAATGGAGCTCGCAAGGGCTGCGGGCGGCTCTCCGGAGCTCTGTTTTCGCTGGCAGAGGGTTGCAGGAGGTCGTTGCAGCCGAAAATGGAGCTCGGGAGCCCATTTTTGCTGGCAGAGTGCTCGGGCCACCACAGGCACCCCAACACAAGTGACATCGAGCTGGCCATGCCCAATCCAGCCACCCCCACCCTGGCCCCCTGAGGTCAAACACAACCCTCAATGAAATCGATTTTGTCACCCCTGTTGTAGAAGATCTTCCCTACCCCATGAAGCTCTGCCTGATACCCATGTAGAGTCCTCTCCCCATTCCTTTTATGTCCTGAATTTGACCAGTTTTAATCTCCTGCTTTTAGTTGGTACAGGTAGTTTGTTCCTGGCATTTGTTTTATTCTTGGTTGTTTACTTCTTCCTATTTTCACAAAGTTCCCTGGGAACCAATTAATTGAAAAGGAGTATACCGATCAATATGAATAAACAAATGCAACATTCTTATGCTAGTGGGAATATTCCACTCACCCTCACCCAACAGGGAGATTCGTTTACAGAGCAGGGCTGCAAAATCTTAGCCCTAAAGTTACACAGTACTTTGTTGTTGTTTTTTGGAACACAAAGATCTTGATTGCTTCACAAGCATCAGTAGAAAGCCAGCTGTACCTCTTAACCTTGAAAGATCCAGATGTTGTTGTTTTTTATTCTGGAAGGGATGTATGTATGTATGTATGTATGTATGTATGTATGTATGTATGTATGTATTTATTTATTTATTTATTTATATCCTGCCTAGCAAACATGTCCAATACACCCTTCTCCTCCTATTTTCCCCACAGCAACAACGCTGTGAGATGGCTTGAGCTGAGAGAGAGTTACTATTTGCACAAAGATATAGATATCAAAGAATGCCCATGTGTTTTATTCATTTACCTGCACACTTTCTAGTTCCTCTTTCTCTCTCTCTCTCTCTCTCTCTCTCTCTCTCTGTGTGTGTGTGTGTGTGTGTACACCCATACACCTTCACCTCCACACTAGTGATTTTATTTTAATATTTTCATTAAACGAATGCAAATACATCCATTTTCTTAAGGCAGGGGTCCCCAAACTTGGCAACTTTAAGACTTGTGGACTTCAACTCCCAGAATTCTCCAGCCAGCATAGCTCACAAGTCTTAAAGTTGCCAAGTTTGAAGATCTCTGGCTTAAGGAGACAGATCATTGTATCTGTTGCTGCCACGTGATAGACCTAAATGTGTGTCCACGCTTGAGTTTGATCATATTTGGCCTGTTTTGTTACCGGTAAAACCTGTGAGAATGAAGAAGCTTTCCAAGCTGTTTGGGGACAAAGATGATGTTGAAAGGGAACTGTGGAAAGCACTTGGTTCATGTCACCATTCCATGGTCTCCAAAACATTGTCTTCTAAAAGAGCAATCATTAATCCATTGGCTATCATGGATTACTCAGAAGGAACAAGTCTTCCTATGGAATTTCCCATCATTACAGTTGTAATGACGGATACTATTCCAAGCTTTATCTAAAAGTATTAAGGCTAATGATCTCAAATTCTTCTGGAGGAACCAGCATGTGTATGGAAAGATGGTGTGATATCAAACAGCTTCAACTAAAAGATAAGGAAAAAGATCTAGAGCGGGGGTTCTTAACTTTTTTGTGCCATGGAATCCCTTAAGAGTCTCCTGAAACCAATGAACACCATCTCAGGGGGGGAAAAATTATTCACCATCTGAGTAAAATAAAATACATAGATTTAGATTATTTCAAAGGAATCAGTTATGTTCAACAACCTCAGGTGTTAAAATCTATATATATAAAAGCAAAAACCACTCACACATTAATCACGAAATCTCCAGAACCGTAAAGCCTACAAACTTGAAATTTGCCACGTATGTTCCTCTTGGCTTCTAGGTGCTCACTAAGAAAGGATTTTTCAAAATGACCATCGCAGCATGAGTATTTCTTATATTAATATTAACAAGCTCTGATGCTAAGGAGTTCTACTCCCCCCTCCCCACCTGAAAAGAAATCTGATCCAAATGCAAAACACAAGCAGAGGAGTTTCAGTTTCGCTTTTGCTTTCACAGCAGCAAGCATCTTTACTACAGAACAGTTGAGCTAACCCACGCACAGACTCCTTCCTGTCTCCTTCTTGCTCACACAGCAAATACTGTTTGAGTTTCCAAACACCCCTCAACTCTCACACACACTAACAGGACGCTAGCCAGATGATCCCATGGCCAGTTCTATGTGGCATGCTCCAGAGTCAGTTCACCTGACAGCCTGGTTATCCTCCAGCCAGAGAGCAAAACCAGGAATGTTGTTTACAGGGAGGTCCTGAGCAATTCATCTGAGGGACGAATTTAAAGTCTATGCTATGCAAATAATGTCTTCATCTGTAACAGAAACTTAGCTTACCATCTCTAATGAAATAATACAGTCCCTTTTTTAACTAATCATTAATTTTCAAGCTTTAAGTGTCAATTTATCAAGCTCCATCACATAGTTTCGTAGTGAAGCACGGGTATCAGCTAGTATTTCATATTAGCAAATGTGTAATATGGTATGTCTATACTTATTGATCTTTTTAGTGTATAAGAATTCAGAGGCCATAACTTGGTTGCCTACATACATTATTGAATGAAAAAGTAAATTTCAGTTAAAGATTAGTGAAAATAAATGTGTTACTTTTTCCCCATTCCAGTTCGCAGACCTCATTAAATCTATCCATGGATACCCCTTAGATCTGTAAACCCAAGTTTAAAAACTCTTGATATACGGTATGCTCCTTTATTTATCTAAATGTGAAATTTCCATATATATATTTTTAGCGGAGTTAGTCATTGCATTACATTGAACAGCCCAAGTAAATCTGCTGGGTTTACTGCATCCCAACACAAAGACATATTTTATCATAATTCCAAGCATCGCTATATTTTAAACATTAGCAGCTTCAAAGAACAGGCTACCTATTATTGTGCAAGCAACAGCATTTAAGTGAAATAAATGAAATATTGGTAAGCACTCCAGACCACAGTATAAGTATGTGAAGGGGGTCATGGGTTAATCCCTATTGATTTTCCAAGTACGCAGACAGCACCACAGGGAGAAACTGGTTGTGTTGGCAATCTGCTAGCACAAATATATTATAAATCTTACTGTCCACCTTCACAGATCAGAGTTGTTTACTTCCCTCACTAAAAGATTGTTAGGAAACTATACTCTGCCACTCGGAAAACATTCTTTTATAAGGGCTATAGTTCAGGGGTGGGTTCCACTTACCTTCCCTACCGGTTCGCATCATGATGGAAGTGCGCATTTTCCCCTATGTCACGTCGGGGAAATGACCCTCTGCGCATGTGCAAAAAGCCTTTGCGCATGCGCAGAGGGTTCTTTGCCAGCCGCTTTCCAGAAGCAGCGACCGGAGGACCGGTTCGGGGGCGTGGGCAGCCGGCCATCGCTGCCGGTTCGGCGAGCGGGGGCAAATTTCCGCCACCGGTTCGGGCTAACCGGTCCAAACCGGCAGCAACCCACCACTGCTATAGTTGAAGATCAAATGCAACTATTTCATCTCAAGCAGAGGTTTCTCCCAGGATCAATTCTTTTCCCATAGGTCTAAATTCTCAGTTGGCCTTAAATAAGATTTGGGAAAAATGTTGGGTCCATTAGAAACATGTAATAGGATTCACTGGATAATCAATCATTCCTTCCTTCCTTCCTTCCTTCCTTCCTTCCTTCCTTCCTTCCTTCCTTCCTTCCTTCCTTCCTTCCTTCCTTCCTTCCTTCCTTCCTTCCTTCCTTCCTTCCTTCCTTCCTTGAAGTTGGTTGTTTTGGTATATGTATAGTGCAATAGAAATAGCACTTAGAATTATATGCCTCTCCATAGTACCTTATAGCACTCTCTGAGCAGTTTACAATGTCAGCCTATTGACCCCAACCCTCCCTCCCTCCTTCCTCCCTCCCTCCCTCCCTCCTTCCTTCCTTCCTTCCTTCCTTCCTTCCTTTTTTGACCATCAATTAAATATTATGCCTTGGTACTAATTATGGTGTTGAACTAAGATAAGAAAACCCAGGATCCGTTCCATTACTAGTCATAGAGGTTACTGGGTACACTGGAACCAGTCACTTTCTCTCAGCCCAATCTACTCTTAAAAAAAATGGTTTGGGGCACAAAATGAAGGGCAATCCTCATCAAAGCTACCTTGTGTTCTTTAAAAAAAATATTTCAATATACTACAAATACACTAAGTGAATTAATGTGCACACCCATGCACAAAATTAATGAAATAATCTTTAAACTTAAGGAGAAAGTATATTTAAAATTAAGCCAACTATTTTTAAGGCAAGATACAAATCTAACAAGTAAATATGATTTGACTAATAATACTTGCTAGCATCTGAGAGTACAGGAAACATCTTATATTAAAAGGAAAGGTGGTAAAATGATTTCTTCTGATTCCCCCTGGCAAATGTAATGGGGTAGGAAGGGTCAAAGAAGGGAGCATACTCAACTTTGGACATACAGGGGGGAAAAACCAAAGAAAAGTCCAGTTGCCCTTTGAAAAAGCACCTTTGGGACAACCATGACCTGGATGACTGAGAATCTCCATAGACAGGGATGTTTAACTTAATGAAGAGAAGACTGATGGGAGACATGATAGCAGTCTTCCAATCCTTGAAGAGCTGCCACAGTGAAGAGGGCATCAATTTATTCTCTGTAGCACCTAAGGATACAACAAGAAGCAATGGGTGGAAGCCAGAGGTGGGTTCCTACCGGTTCTTTAGAACCATTAGTAAACTGGCGATGACGTCACGGAGCCGGTTCTGTCGGTGTCTCCGTGGGCGCTGCCATCTTGGATTTTACTTCTCCGCATGCGCAGAAGCTATTTTTTGATTGCTGCGGGGGCGCACATGCGCCCGGCGCGACCCTGAGCGAACCGGCAGCAAAATGATCCAGAACCCACCCCCTGGTGGAAGCCTCATCAGAGGGAGATCCAACCTGGAATTGAGGAGGAATTTCCTGACAGTGAGAACAATCAATGGAACACCTTGCCTCCCAGAATTGTGGGTGCTCCTTCACTGAAGATTTTCAAGGTTTTCATTTGTATGACATGGTAAGCGGACTTTTACGTTGGACATGGGTTAGATTTCAAAGTATTAGGCAAAGGTCCTAGGTCCCATCTAATCCTACGATTCTATGAAATTCTCGCCAGAAGAAATGCAAACTGTGGAAGATTTATTCTTAGAGCTTCCCATTAGCTGGGAAAGTAGACAAACCAATATGTTCTACTATAACTAATCCTTTTATATAAGAACCACAACTCATTGGTTACATCTACCCTCTAATCTGGAACAGACTCTTATGTAGAAATATATGACTTGAGGTACAGAGGTTCTATTTTTGAAACATGATTGGTTTTTGTTACCAATATCATTTTTCTCATATGACCCCCCAAAAACCCCCAAGACTGTAGAAATCAAAGTGTTTCACAAAAGCATCCGTTATCCAGAAACCAAGTTACTTTTAAGAAAATTGTGGTTTTGAGACCTCCATCAATAGCACTTCTGCAAGAGGCTTTATGGCATCACCAAACAATGCATCAGTGCACCAATTCAAATACGCAACACAATTTTAAAGATTAATATCAATTGAAAACCAGAACTCTTTTTATTGGGACTAAGGGATAGACAATTAGAAAATAGTTATGGAAGATTGTGTTTATATGGGAGAACTGCTGCATGATCATTATATGCACAAAATGGAAAGACTCAGAAATACCCACAACGGGGGAAAGGCTGATGAAGATGACAGAATTAGCGGAGATGGCAAAATTGACTTGTTTGGTTAGAGAAAAGACAATAACGACATCCATTAGAGAGGGGAAGCCCCTTATGGACTTTCTGCTGAACCAAGAAAAAATGAACTTGTGATTTATGGGTGCAAACGGGTACAATATGGAAAGGAGGAAATGATATTGTAACCGTAAGCAGATAGGGTAAAATATCAATGTACTTATACCTGTTCTATCTTCTATTGTTAAGATGATCAGAAGCCTCTTATAACTTTTCCTGTTTTCTTCTTTTTTTTCTCTTCTCTATTTCCATCTTTGCACTTATTTTCTTCACTTTTTTTTAACTTTTCTTACATTTCCTTTGCAAAATTTGTATCATTTTTTAATATTTTAAAAAATATTTAATAAAAAGTATGTACACACAATGCAATGGTTTTAACTATTCCTCCTTGACAAATATCTCTCTCTCTCTCTCTCTCTCTCTCTCTCTCTCTCTCTGTGTGTGTGTGTGTGTGTACATATATGTGTTTGTATGTATGTATAAGTAGAATTGGTACAAAGCAGAGGGAGAAAAATAGATGAAATGACAATGACAACTCATAAAAATTTGATCAATAGGACCAGGCGACTAATAATAAAGAGTTTTATTTGATAATTCCTGATTCAGTGGAATCAAATGTATTTTTAGAAAGTAGCAAGCCTGCAAAACCAACATGCTATTTACATCTTAAAATGATCATTTAAGGGAAGTTTAAAGTGCCCAAAAAGATGGATCTCTTGACTGTGCACATGTGCTGTTTGTTTTTACGTTAATGAACTATAAAAAGAACCGAAAAGGCCATAAACCTGGTATTGTTTTTGTTACAGCCTTTACTAAAAATAATACTGCTTCTATTTATCATTTATATCCTCATATAAGCAACTTCAAAACTGATTACACTTTAAACTATACATAACTTGCTGTGCTATGCTATGAGCATTTTTATAACTCAGTTAATATATTCCATATTTTGTGTTCATATTGATTATGAATATTTCTTTAGGGGATTTTATTGCTTTAAAATAACAAATGCTTTGTATTACATAAATGAGAATGGGAGGAAAATACCACATTTCTCCTTTATACTTTTCACTCCCATGGTAACTGCAATCCATAAATCATTAGCACAAAATTTGTAAACAAACTTGATAAAAATATGTTAATTACCCTCTTACATACCTACACATAAACGTATGATGCTATGTATTCTGACATACATCTTCTAATTTCGGTCTTTAATCTGGTGAGTTAAAGCCACCATCATCAGTCCAATTTAAAAAATTAAAACACAAACAGATTAACCACTTATAATATGTTTTTTTTTCTCAAAAATGTATTGTCTTTCTTAATTACTGCTGCAAACTAAAATGTTATTTACATGTAGAATATGACTTTTGTATTAATTATCATGCAGGAAAAAATTAAAATCTTGCATTGTAAATTCTGCCTTGGAAATTAGTTTTTTTTCCCTCCCCCTGTAATCCTATCACAGAAGCATAAGTGCATTGCAGCATGAACACTTTTAATTTTTTCCAGTTGGTTTTCAGCAAGCCCAGAGGTGAGGTTTAATAAGGATCAATGGTACTTTATCTGGGACAAGGCCACTTCACAGCATGCAAATTATACAGCAACACTTAAAAAAAGAAATAGATTTAATTAAAAAAAGTAGAACCACAGGCTCTGGAAATTCAATTAAAGGATTTATGCAAAGGTTTGCTAGGTTTTTATATGCAGTTACTGCTTATATAATGAGCTTTTCATATTAAAAATCAATAGGTAATCTAGAGTAGAAGATCATCCCCTTAAATACATTTTTGAAATCAATTTGAAAAATAGTCCATCAACTGCTGCGACTACTCTTGCTGCTTCGATTAAACTAAGAGCAATATTTAGATTGTTAAAACGTGCCACCGAATATCTATGCTTGCATTTGGGTTTTCACGTGGGCCTTTTACTCTGGAGTGCCCAAGACAATCAAGCCTCAATTCAAGATCTTATGTAAAGAATAAATGGTTTATTTAAACTTCAAAGAGGCAATTCAGCAACAGAAGAATCAGAAGAAAAACGTGGGAAAATACGAGGCGCGCAAAAGCACCAGGTACAGGGGTGAAATTCAGCAGGTTCTGACAGGTTCTGGAGAACTGGTAGCGGAAATTTTGAGTAGTTCGGAGAACCAGCAGATACCACCTCTGGCTGGCCCCAGAGTGGGGTGGGAATGGAGATTTTGCAGTATCCTTCCCCTGGAGTGGGGAGGGAATGGGGATTTTGCAGTATCCTTCCCCTGCCACGCCCACCAAGCCACGCCCACAGAACCGGTAGGGAAAAATTTTGAATTTCACTCCTGACCATGTACCAACAAGAATAACAACACTGTCATTTGGCATGCCTCCTCGTTTTTCATGATGAACCTCATGCATGGTCGTGATTGGAGCATGTTGCTCAAGAACCCCTGATCTAGCCCTCAGCTACTATTAGCAATCTCTTTTGAGTCAAGGGCAACTTCTGATGATTTAAAGCAGCGGTTCTCAACCTGTGGGTCGTGACCCATTTGGGGGTCGAACGACCCTTTCACAGGGGTCGCCTAAGACCATCGGAAAACACATATTTCCGATGGTCTTAGGAACCGAGACACCGCACATGTGGGGAGGGGGCGGGGAGGGGGTCGCATCTACCTCACCACATGGCACAACCAAGCCCCTTCATTACATCACCCAGCAAGATTCAACCAAGCCTGGGAGAGACAGCCTACAAAGTTAGCTAAGACCCCCGCCCCCTGGGAGTCTGACAGCCAATGGGATACATTTTTCTTGTACAGGAACAGGAAACTCTTAAGGTGAGGCCCAACAGAGGGTATAAAACTCAGGTACTCTCAGCATCTCGGCCCTTCTCTTCTTCTTCAACATCTTCGAGGCATGTGATCCCCTTTTCCCTAGGACCTCAAACCATGTGGTCCTTCTGTCCACCACTAAACCATCTTTTCAAGCAGTCTCCATGTTTCCAGTGTGTTTTTCCTCACTTGAAACCGAACCCAGAAAGAACATTTCTTACAACAAGGGTATTTGTTTCTGTCCAGGCTAACTGGAAATGGAGAGACAGACAGACAGACAGACAGACAGGCAGGAAGGAAGGAGAAGGGACAGGATGGGACAAATAAGACAGACTCAAAATCTCAAAATCTGAAGAAGTATAGTAGCAATGAAAAACATCTGCTAGATTGTTTAGGATTTTAATTGTCTGGACTAACATTATTGTTAATTTAGATTGGTGCACTTCGCTAGCCTTCTTATGGATACCAACCCTGTTTCAAAACTTCACATTTCTGAAAAGGAGATTCTAAGTCATCACTGAAAAATCTTGCCTTCTAAAAGCTTCCTAGTCATTTGGGCTTGGAAAGTACAAAATGGTTGAAATGGCATGCTACATTATTTACAGCGACTGAGACATTCTAGGCAATTTTCCATGCATAGAAAAGTTAAAAGAAAGAAGGAATGTGATAAGTTATTACATGAATGTTTTTCCCCAGTTATCAAAGCATTTTTCCTACCTGCATGAAAGAAGCCTGCAATCAAATAATCAGACTTTTTCAGATGGCATCAAGCTGTCTAACAAAATTAAACAAATCCAGAAAATATATTAACCAAGAAATAAATTGCTTCTGCATCAGTCATTGAAGAGGCACAAGAACACAATTTCAAAAATACATCAAAGCATAATGAAAACATAGGCATACACACACTCCCATTTAATTTTCTTGCTGCTCTATCACTTCACAGATCTAAATTTCAAAACTGTTTTGTCAAATTCTCAGTCACTGAAAAAAACCAACTAAGGGAAATTATCTAAAATAATTCCTAAAAATGTAAATTTAAAAAAGGATACAATAATCGATCATACTTCATTACATTCTCATATTGTGTTTCCCCAACTAGAAGTAAATCCCTACCACCCTGGGCAATTATTTTGGCATTTTGGGTTGGGGAAAAAAGAAAAACTCTAAACAATCCAGAATCCAAGACTTTTAAATGCTTCTGAAGAGTCACAGGAAGGATAACTACAGTCGTAGTTCCTGATGATAGAAGCATATGCTCTCAACTTTTTTAAACTGCATCCAACTGAGCTATTTATCAAGATTGAAAACTTTTTTTTTCATTATTTAAAGCATGACAACAGCTTTCCACTTGATGTCTTGGAAGTATACATAATAGGGGCTCTACAGTCATTAATTATAATATCAGCTGGTAGATAAAATCACCATCTTAGTTGCTTGGCGGTTTCATTTTTAATTGCAGCAGGTGGCATGGAAATAAAATGCTGTTCTGACACAGGTGATCACCTCAGTAGTTATCCCCTCCACAGGTTTTTTTTTTTTAAATTGGCAGGTGCCCCTTCAAGTCTCCTTCAAGTCAAGCTCAACTCCTGGTAACTTCAGGGGCACACTGATGTTTTTCTACAACAGCATCCGTTCTTCCATTCTTGCTTTTTTCTCAGCTTCCTATGTCTAACCTATACAGGTCAAATGCCAACCAAAGTCAAACTTGATTAAACTTCTCAAGGTCTTCCAAGGTTGGGCAGGTGCTGACACCAAGCAGAGCAATGTTCCTTAGGTATCTAAATATAGATATACTCTGCATTACTCAGTAACAGAAAATACTCTAAGTAATTTCCACTGTAGGAACTGCAGTGAATTAAGAAACGATTGCAACAATTCATTTAGCAATAGCAATAGCACTTAGACTTATATACCGCTTCATAGTGCTTTTACAGCCCTCTCTAAGCGGTTTACAGAGTTAGCATATTGCCCCCAACAATCTGGGTCCTCATTTTACCCACCTCGGAAGGATGGAAGGCTGAGTCAACCTTGAGCCGGTGAGATTCGAACCGCCGAACTGCAGCTAGCAGTCAGCTGAAGTAGCCTGCAGTGCTGCACTCTAACCACTGCGCCACCTCGGCTCCTCTATTTACACTGTAACAATTCATTGTTACACTGTTAAGGCGTCCAAATTTTCTCAAATATATGGAAACCGGACTATAACAAAATTACACAATAAGCTTTCATGCCTTGAAGTCTAATCCCTCTATTATTTGTTCAGAATTCACATCTGCGTTGCTGGGAAAACAATAGTGGGGATCAACTCTAAATTAACACAGGATGCAATGATGTCTGTTAAGTCAGAATGTTGCTGCAAAATGCTATATTAACTACAAAAGAATGACTTGATAACTTCTCCACCATGGAAACTTCCACAATTAAAAGCAGATATATTCCTGAATTTGTGGAGACGTTAATCGATTCATCCATATGCATAGTGTTGCTTTTAACGTCTAGCTAGAAACTTATGAGAACAGATTTGCAAATCCAACTGTTTGATTCAGCAAGGTAATTCTTATGTCCTCAACATGATTAGTGAATATAGAATGAAAATCCAACTTGTTTATAAATGTCTGCGGAAAACTAACACGTCTGGGAATCGGTACTTTTGTAATCAGCAGGAATTTCAACCCCTCCCCAAAATGTTCATAAAATTAAAAACAAAGAAAAACAGATCATAATTAAGCAAAGTGTTCTTTTCTTCCCGTATAATGAAAGCAGAGTTACAGTTATATATTCACCAAGGTTTTTCTCCACTTAATGAAGACGTTATCCATGAGTTTTCAAAGTCACTTTACAAAAGAGCATTCAAAAGATATTAAAGTCAGCTTAAACTAAGAAGTCTTTTTGAAGTCAATAAACAATAAAAAGAACAATGAAAAGACAGCCTTTGATCTTTTCTCAGTCTCAAGTCTTTAATTTCTCTTTTAATCTACTAGGTGCATTAAGTCTTGTATTCATATACTTTTCACCTGCAGAGTACAATAAGTTTGCCTTGATTAAAAAAATGTATTAACGTAGTCTCATTAGCATGGATGAGTGTTACAGACAAGTGTGTCCCACTTTTTTTTTAAAAAAAAGTTGTAAAATGATTTTCTTTTCTGCCCTCTTTGAAAATTAAAAAAAAAGAAACGAAATGGAATCGTTGGCTTTGAAATTCATGATGAGATCAAAGGGTATAATGCACATAGATTTTTCTCAAAGAATAAATTATTTACCACGTACACGAATATATACTGGTCAATAGGCATGGTCAAGGAACATTAGTCTTCTTCCTTGACCAATGATAATGCATCAGTATTTATTTCAAGTACAACCAAGATATGCATTAGATTTACTTTAAAGGTATTGAAAGGGTTATGAAAGTTCCAACCATGCAAATTATTTTTAGATGGTATGTGACCTTTTTGGATATGATGGTAAACTATTATTTAGAGCTATGTACAAAACCAATAGCTTGCCTTCACATATTCTCTTGGCCTGCACAGCACTATGCACCAAGCTGTAAAGGTACTTTATCTGGTTTTCTGTTGACAGCAACATGAATCCATTCATCAACCCCAATTTAGGCATTGCTCTAAGTTTGAAGCTAGCCAGTTTGACTTTTTCTACAAACCATACCTTTAAAAAAAATTGCTTAATCGGATTTGTGAATCTGTGACTGGTCAGAGAAAGAAGATCAAGAGTGATTTAAGATCCAGGCTTAGTTTTCAATCTTCTCCAACTACTGTAACTTAACCTGAATTTCTGAGTTCCAGTGGAAACAGAAGGTGTCCTAAGTTTAAAAATAAAACTGGGTGTTTGCAGTCGTTTTATGACTGTACCTCATGAGGAGTATATACATTGCAAGACTTGCTACTGTTCATATAGAGAGTATTAAGCTGTAATTTAGCAACTGAATTGGCCTGCTGTTCTTGAACTTCTAACAAGGACATCTGCCATTCATTCATTTCCCAAAGAAAATTGCTGGTCCTTATTCAGGCAGTGAATAAAACCATGATGGAAAGAAAGAAAGAAAGAAAGAAAGAAAGAAAGAAAGAAAGAAAGAAAGAAAGAAAGAAAGAA
>QLTV01004403.1:3477015-3491310 GCA_003457575.1 Thermophis baileyi
TCTGTGTGTGTGTGTGTGTGTGTGTGTGTGTGTGTGTGTGTGTGTGTATTGATGATTTAATTCTATTTTACCAATGCAATGCTGGCAATGAATGCTAAGGAACATTCTTTGGTGATGAAATATTCATTCATTCGTTCATTCATTCATTCATTCATTCATTCATTCATTCATTCATTCAATTTCTATAGCTGCCCATCTCAATCAGTGGCTCTGAGCTGCTTAAAATTCCAAAAGTATAAAACAAAAACATTAAAAAAAAAACCCGACCAAAATAAATAAACTGGCCAAGATATTCATTCATTCAATTTCTATAGCTGCCCATCTCAATTAGTCATTGAAATATCCAAAATCAATTTTAAATAATGTGGTTAGGTGTTAATAGTGTTCTAAGATACCAAGCACCATACCTGAGAAAAACGTATTGTTGTGGATTTCTTGATAGGAACAAAAAGTCCTCTGGAACACTCCACAACTAATAACACCTTCAAAAGAACTCTGTACTTGCTCATTAACTGAAGGTTTAAAACACTTTTGTGGCCCTATTAGCAGTAACCTGCCACATCTCTTTCTAATGAGAAGTGCGCAACCTTGGTTCAACAAACTACGCATAACACAAGGAAGAGGTATTTCTGAACAAATTGTATGCATATCAGCCTGTGTGACTATATAAATACAGATCTCCTAACATAAAACATGGAAGTGAGTGATCTCAGCTTTAAAATTTAGCCTGCCCTGACCAGTTCATAATTTAATAATTAATTATAATTTAATTTGCATTGTTTTGCAAGCAGCAGGATATTAAATGCCGAGTCCCATGTGGTATATTATTTTCTAGTCTTCCTCCCAGTCCTAACTCAGCAGCCTCTGTCTTCTAAAAAATGACAGTTAACATTATGATCTGGTGGCTTTGTTCTACTGCAAACAAACAAAAGAATAACCGGTTTTGCTCTAAAGTGTCAGCAGCAAAATCTTTTCAATGGATAACGGGGGGATAAAGTTGATAATTCATTTACTTGACCTCGAGAGAATAGTTTCGATGAAAGTGTACAGAAGCAGAGCTGTGGTGGTAACAGCATTTGTTGCGATAAATACAACTCTCGGAAAAATGACAAACCAATAGCATCTGACAACAAAGTAAAAATATAACACACACTTTCATCTGTTTACTCTTGACATTTGGTGCTGAAACATGGCCAGTTATTCAAGCTGGCAGAGAAATACAAGTCTCCCAAGACCAGAAAGGAAATATCACTCTTTTAAAAAGAAAAAGGAAAAAGAATAAAAGAAAAAGAAAGGGGGAAAAGTGGGAGGGAATGGAGGAAATTCGGAAGCAAGGAATAATTTCAAAATTAAGTCAAACTCAAAAACATTCAGGCGCAAATGTGTCTCTATGAGGTTTCTATAAATTAAAATCTATGAAGCTATCTTGTTTCCTGTCTGGTTACCCTGCACATATAATTATTTGCTCCAACACTTTCCTAACTTAATCAAGACTGACAGATTACAAAGTTGAGCTTTGTCCAAACTAAAAGCTGTTTTACTTATCACATACCAGACAGTATATCATATCGGTTCAGGAGCCAATCCTGGCTTTCAAACAAGTAGCAGTGAATATGTGCCATTTTCAATCGCCTGTGAAAGCTGTTGCGTATGAGAATGTATCTGGTACTACCTTCTCTGGGTATTTAAAATAATGTTTTCTCTAGACAAATAGTAATAATGACGACGATTGGAATTAGAAAAGTGATAAGCATTATAACAATGCCACCTTACCTTTAAAAAAAACAAAGAAATATGTCATTATTTATGGCATGCCATAAGCCAATGGATCTTACCTTTATATATTTTAATTCTCCCAATCACTGTCAAAACCTAGGTCCCGCAGGGTAGGAAGAAATACCGTATTATTTCCATGAACAGTATTGCTGTTTGTCAATCACTGAAAATGCTTGTAAATTCAGAGATTTAGAAACTCCAACACAGATTATTATTGAGTCCATCTGTTGCACATACAGCTGAGAACTATTGCCATAAACCAGTGATGGCGAACCTTTTTTGGTTCGCGTGACAAAAGGGTGTGTGCGCGTGCACTACCGCGCGCGCACGTGCCCGTGCCCATACCCATTCCCTCCTCCCCCATGCATGCGCACAACCCCCACGCTGCCCCTGTGCATGTGCACAACCCCCCGCTGCCCCCGCGCATGTGCACAGGCCTCACTGAAGCCTGGGATGGCGAAAAACGGCCAAACCGGAAGTTCGGAAAAACAGACTTCCGGTTTGCCCGTTGGGCCATTTTTCACCCTCCCGAGGGCAAAAACAGCCTTCCCCACCACCAAAAATCAGCTGGCCAGCGCGCGCATGCACGCTGGAGCTGACATAGGGCAACGCCTTGCGTGCCCTCCGATATGGCTCCGCATGCCACTTGTGGCACACGTGCCATAGGTTCGCTATCACTGCCATAGACTAATCACTTTATATAAATTCTCAGAGATAGTAATTTGTCCAGAGAAATTAAACAGCAAGTGCCGAATAACTAAATAATAACAAGATCAAGAAAACTAGAACTACAAAATTAAGTACAATTAAGAGAAGTTTCTTTGATTATTTTTTTCTCCAGATTCTTCATAAATTTCTCCCCACCTGAGCTTAATAGGAGAAGCTGTCAATTGACTTTACTGAGTTTGTTCTTCTCCTCTCCTCCCCTCCCCTCCCCTCTCCTCTTTCCCTCTCCTCTCCTCTCCTCCCCCCCCTCTCCTTTCCCTCTCCTCTCCTCTCTTCTCCTCTCCTTTCCCTCTCCTCTCCTCTCTTCTCCTCTCCTCTCCTTCTCTTCTCTTCTCTTCCTCTCCCCCTCCCCCCCCCCCCCCCCCCCCCTTTCCTCTTTTTCTCTCCTCCTCTCCTTTCCCTCTCCTCTCTTCTCCTCTCCTCTCCTCTCCTTTCCCTCTCCTCTCCTCTCCTCTCCTCTCCTCTCCTCTCCTCCTTCCCCTTCCCTTGCAATAAGGGAGAATAAGGACTCCATCTGGAAGGTTCTGCTTCAAAAACCAACAGTTCTTCTCAGGCAAACTTTGTACATGCAGAATAATAAAAAATCTATTTTCTACATGAACAAGTCTTTCAACGCATCAAAAATGGCCTATTTGAAATATCTTTTATCATCAAGGGCTTATATTTATCTCTTTTCTGGGAGAGCTTTTTCCAATATTATAATTCCTCTCAAGTATCAGCTATAGAAATAATGCTTCTCCAATTAATATAATTCTTCAAGTGCTGTAATATGGATTTCTGACACACAGAGAAGAGTTGCTCATATCAATATTGATATTAAGAAACTGCAAAAATATGGTGTCACTAAAATTATGGATGGGACATGATTATGCTTTTTATATTTATCATCCTGATACCAGCCAGAGATTGATATGATTTATCATATCTACTGGCCTCTGCAAACAGGAAATAAAATTTTGCATGGTGCCGCCCTCTTTCATTGATAAAAATCTCCAGAGACATAAATACACCTGAACTGTTAAGGTATAAATGCAACATTCAAACATAGTGGGTTTTTTTCCTCTCTATTTCTCCACCTTTATTTCCATAATAATTAAATAAGAACTGGGCTAGATAAATGTGTATTTTTATATTGAGCCCTAGGTGATCAATTTATTAATATTTATTCCCTTTTCTCCATGAAATGAACCAGAAAAATTGAGTAGGATCAATCATTCCACCACATACAGTAAATAATTTTAGATAAATTCATGCAAGTATCTGTAGGAACTAAGCAGTATATTATATTTACTTCAAAAGATTATTTCATGATAATATGTTGTGTACCAAACTTATCTAAGTTAAAGCCCTACATGGCTCAGGGCCAGGTTATCTACGAGACCGCCTTCTACCACATAGCTCCCAGCGACTGGTAAGATCCCACAGGGTTGGGCTCCTCCAGGTCCCATCAGCTAAACAGTGCCGGCTGGTGGGCCCGCAGGCCTTTGGCTGCCCCGGCCCTCTGGAACCAGTTACCTCCTGAGATCCGGACTACCCCCACCCTGTTGGCCTTCCGGAAAGCGGTGAAGACCTGGCTGTTCCGGCAGGCTTGGGGCCGTTGATCTCGCTTCTGCAATTTGGCGAGATCCGGCCAGGAAAAGGTGTGTATGGGTTTGTTTGTTTTTTAATTGTTTTTAAATGTTTTTTTTTTATTATGTATCTTTTTAACAAGCTTTCTATATTTTAATAAGTTTTTTATATTTGCTGTAAGCCGCCCAGAGTCCCTTGGGAGTTGGGCAGCATAGAAATGCAAATAGAAGTAAAAGTAAAATAATGCCCATATTTCAAAATCCAGTGTACCTCAATAATTTTAAAAATAGCACTGAGGATGTCAATTACAGTCCTCAGAAAGAAGATGTTATCATGTAGCCTTCACAACCTTCACATATAATTGTATTCTACTTAAGTCCAACAGGAAGACTAAACACAGGGAGACTTTGGCCTCTAGATATTTAAGGAAATCAATCAGGACCTCTCTAATTCGCTGTGCACTACCGGAGAAGAAATGGTGAATAAAGACGGTTCAAAAGCAGAGCTGAAAAGCTAGTGAGTAGATTCGCTCGTCAATAACTGCTTTTGGGACACGGAAAGGACTTGAGATCACCCACTAGTGCTGAAGACAGCTGTTCCTCACCAGCAGACTGTAAGACAATAGATGCTAAAGATCAAGATTGTCAGAAATAAAAGGAAGGACTATAGAGTTGGTTTACTTGATCAAAGCTACATCTGCTAACTCTTAATGGACTTTTTCTGAAATCAATCTTGAAATGATGGGTATTTATTTCCAGATAACAGACAGCATATGGGGAGAAGAGACCATTTGTTGCTGAGAAGGTGATAAGTTACTAAAATTGTTTATATGTTGTCATGAAAGGGAAGTCACTTCTTTATATATTCCTTTTTTTTTCCTTTTACTATATTTTTATTTATTTCTTTTCTCTTTCCCTGTTTTTCTTTGCTGTACTTCCTACTTTTTTATTCTTTCACTTTTTAATTTGTATTAGTTCTTATTACTGTAATTCTAATCTTTAATAAAAGTACTTTTTTAAAAAAGGAAACGCTAAGCAACCTAGGAATTTAGTTGGGAAGCCAACAACTGTCAGGCCTGGAAACCATCTTGAGCATTGGATCTTCAGGCCTGCCACATTTAGTGCTGTGGGAAACTGGGAGGGGGGGGATTGTGTGAGTGGGGAACTATAGCCAAAATAACATTCCTTTCTCCGAGAGTCAAGGCCACTCTGCCCTGCACCTGGAGGGGTGTAACTGGGAGGCATCTCCAGTTGGGACGGTGCATTGATTGGACCATGTGATGGACATATGGGTGCTGGGGCAAGGACTTGAACTTTCTTTTGGGTGGGGAAAACCGGAAGCTTTCAGATTCGGGTTTCCCCAGATGTGCCAATATGACATCTCTAATAAAATGGACTTTTGAGGAAACTCAAGCCTCGGAGTTTTCTTTTGTTGGAGGTGTTACTTGAAACACCTCCAACAAAAGCCGAGGTGGCGCAGTGGTTAGAGTGCAGTACTGCAGGCTACTTCAGCTGACTGCTAGCTGCAGTTCGGCAGTTCAAATCTCACCGGCTCAAGGTTGACTCAGCCTTCCATCCTTCCAAGGTCGGTAAAATGAGGACCCAGATTGTTGGGGGCAATATGCTGACTCTGTGAACCGCTTAGAGAGGGCTGTAAAGCACTGTAAAGCGGTATATAAGTCTAAGTGCTATTGCTATTGCTAAACCCTGACAACAACATTGGTAAATGATTGCTGGGATATTTAGTCAGTCCAGAGTTTCTGGTGGCTTTCATGGGCTTACATGCCTACAGTTTTCACAATAATAGTCAAAGTGTCTCTGAGGAACATCAAGAAGGTCCTTAAAGACCATACCGAGACCCCTATGAGGTGGGTTACTTAAGCATTGCAAGGCAGTAGTCATAAGATAACATGACCACCACACCTCAAAAGGAGAAAATAGCAATAGCAATAGCACTTAGACTTATACACTGCTTCACAGTGCTTTACAACCCTCTCTAAGTGGTTTACAGAGTCAGTATATTGCCCCTCACCATCTGAGTCCTCATTTTACCCACCTCGGAAGGATGGAAGGCTGAGTCAACCTTGAGCCTGGTGAGATTTGAACTGCCAAATTGCAGGCAGCCGGCAGTCAGCAGAAGTAGCCTGCAGTACTGCACTCTAACCACTGCGCCACCAAAGCTCTTAACTTATTTAATTTATTTAAATGCCATGTTAGAGGTGGGATTCAGCAGGTTCTGACCAGTTCTGGAGAACCGGTAGCGGAAATTTTGAGTAGTTCGGAGAACCGGTAAATACCACCTCTGACTGGCCCCGCCCCCATCTATTCTCTGCCTCCCCATTTCCCAGGAGGAAATGGGGATTTTGCAGTAACCTTCCCCTGGAGTGGGGAGGGAATGGAGATTTTACAGTATCCTTCCCCTGCCATGCCCACCAAGCCATGCCCACAGAACCAGTAGTAAAAAAATTTGAATCCCACCACTGCATGTGTTTATTATGACTGTCCAAAGGAGAACGTTATGAATGAAATATAACAGGACGGACAATCATTTCACTTTCGCAATTACTTGCATTTAAAGAACAGCCAAAGTGCAAAAAAAAAAAAATACCCAACAATACTGTAAGAATATTATGAAGCTTTTGAGCTTTTCTGCTTCTTTTCTGGAACATGGAAAATATTTTGTCAAGGCTTTGCTCTAAAAGAAGCAACTTTCTGGCTCAGATTACTTGGCCCTTCTTACTGTTTATTCACTGTCTCCCCCCCCCCCTGCAAAGTCAGAGGAGACTTCTTTCAATACTTCAAATAAATAAAATATCCAGCTGCACAAACAGTATACATTCAGCTAGATTACTTTGGCTTCTTATGGAATATTTGACTTTCCCCAGAATGTAAATGATTAAAGAGAAGCTATCACATGAAACTGATTGGGGAAAGGTTTTAAGTGGTATTGCAGTTTTTCAAAAATGGCAGGAGAAGAAATAAAGACCACCATAAGGAAAAGAAACCAGGCCGTTTCTAGAAGTCAGGAAGTGGTAAAAAAATATCTCTGCACAAAGCAGACTTTGAGAAACTTTATAACGTTAGACTTTGACTTCTCCTGACCTTCTGACAGATACATGCGATTTGAGATTGCATAGAAGAACATAGCTGATATGTCATGTCATCACTGGTGTGTAACCTCATGCTTAACCTGACTTGGGGCAACCTGGTAGAGAATTACCTGGTAGGAGCCGCGGTGGCGCAGTGGTTAGAGTGCAGTACTGCAGGCTACTTCTGCTGATCACTGGCTGCCAGCAGTTTGGCAGATCGAATCTCACCAGGCTCAAGGTTGACTCAGCCTTCCATCCTTCCGAGGTCGGTAAAATGAGGACCCAGATTGTTGTTGGGGGCAATATGCTGATTCTGTAAACCGCTTAGAGAGGGCTGTAAAGCACTATGAAGCGGTATATAAGTCTAAGTGCTATTGCTATTGCTAATCCCCACTGGTAAATGGTTTTGGAATGGATGGACACTTGCTTCACCATAGGCCTACACAGTGAGTGACCTTTCCCATCATTATTTATTTATTTTTATGTATTGGTAAAATTTATTAGCTGCCATCTTATCACAGGGTGATTCTGGGTGGATTGCAATCTTAAAAAGATTAAAAACTAAACAAAAGCTAAAGGACATAAACAAAATACTGTGAATATCCAAATGCAGCATGCTAATTAAAAGATGGGAAGGGTCAGGAGTAGGATGAGAGGGAGGGAGGGAGGTGGGATCTGTTGTAAATCTATCAGCCACCCCCAATGTGAAACCCCTCTGTTGGAGCCCCAAGTCAACTGGCAGAGCCAGCTCTTTAAGCTCTTTTGGAAGATCAGTAGGGTTGGAGTCAACCTCACTCCGGGAGGCAAAATATTCCAAAGGGTAGGCACAACAGCTGAGAAGGCTCTTCTCCTGGAGCAATATTATGACCAATCAAGTATTACTTACATGTACTCAGGGGTGAAATCCTCTGAAGTCTGCTACCGGTTTGCTTCAGCACAGCTGATCGTCGCACAGCTGATCGTCGGATATACCGGTTCTCCTGAACCGGTAGCATTTTTTACTACCGGTTCAGGCGAATTGGTCCGAACCGGTAGCATTTCACCTCTGCGTGTACTGTACATTCATGTATTTTTTTGCAATTTCAAGCGGGAGGAAAAGCTGGATGTTTGAAAACCACCCACAGATTAAGATCTAGTCTAGGCTTCATGGAGGTGGAGCTTTATAGAAGTTTAGGCGGGATTTCTGAACTTCTATTTTAGGAGCAGAGTAGTCATCCTATATCCTAAAACATACAGCTGGAGCTGTATAACAAGTACTGATAGAAGTGGAATAGAGCAATATTATGTTATGTGGCTTCTCCTGATATATTTTTGCATCATGTTCATTAGAAGGAGAGGCACAGGAAGCAGACCAAGAATAAGTAGAAAGAAAGAAGGAATCCATCTTCCAGATTATTCTTATATTTGCATTCAGTGTCTGGAATTGCCTATCTTTCTAAGCACTGATTAATGCCATTTTATGGACAGGGAACAAAAAGAAAAACATTGGTATAAATCAGATGAGCCATGGTGGCGCAGTGGTTAGAGTGCAATACTGCAGGCTACTTCTGCTGCTGGTTGCCTGCAATTCGGCAGTTCAAATTTCACCAGGCTCAAGGTTGACTCAGCCTTCCATCCTTCCGAGGTGGGTAAAATGAGGACCCAGATTGTTGGGGGCAATATGCTGACTCTGTGAACCGCTTAGAGAGGGCTGTAAAGCACTATAAAGCGGTATATAAGTCTAAGTGCTAGTGCTAGTGCTATTAAGAAGACCCAGGTGTGTCACTGAAAGCAATGGGTAGCAAACTTTGATAAATGTTGAATATCTACAAAAGTATATGGGATCCTGCCTATTTTAAAAAGAAAACAAGGAAAAATCAAGTATTTAATTAATAATTACTATTACCTATTACCTTTATTTAACCATGATGGTCAGGCACAATTGTTCTTATTTCAATAAAGTATATAGAATGAATCCCATCTGTATGCATTTTGATGCAAGGTCACTTTAAAAATGAATTAAAAATATTATAATACTATAAAGCTGAAACACACACACACACACACACACACACACACACACACACTTCTTAGTGGAAGAAAGCTAAGATCCAATGGGACTTCCATATCCAAAGAGAGGACATTATAAAGGAAAGCATGAGGGATGTTATCTTTGCTTTTCCCACAAAATTTTGAATGTAGAAGAGAAAAACCTATATTGCTTGCTTTCTCCAACACATTTTTTAAAAAACTTGGGTAGGGGTTGACGCACAGATAAATCTATCTTTTCTCTTGATTTTTCCCCCCTGATTTTTCTAAACCTTAAATTTTCCAATCTCTAATCAACTGATGATGCAAAATGGAAGGACCCCATAGAAGTATTATATAACTAACAATGTAGCATGAATTCTTATATAAGTAAACTAAATTCTTATACAACATATGAGATAATGTGGTTTAATTATAGCACGAACTAACAAATCATGCCCAAATCAGGCAAATACTCTGTCTATGACTCTTATTGTAGACATTTTTTGAATAGCCAACAATGGAGGCAAGAATGTCATATTAGAAAAGTTGTTACCTAGAGGAGAAATTGTACCATCTGATTTTTCTATCAAATCCTTTAAAAACAAGTAAGTAAAACTGGCTGGCTGATGTATTCCTTCCCCTTCTTTTCCCCACTAGAAATTTGACATAACTTTGTTCTTCATCAACACCATGCTTTTCGTGAATCTGACAATTTGGAACAAAAATATTTTCTAATTACATGGTAGGGTTTAGTTTCGATATTAAATGTCATTTATGGCAGACTAATTTTACAGGGGAAAGAAATTACTGGCTTAAAGTGTTGAGATGTACTATGGCTACCTAATGCACAAATGTTTAAAATTAAAGTACATCTTTGCAAAAGTCTGTTTTTTGCAAAAGTCTGTGCTTTGGGTATCGGTATCAAGCATTGTGAGCTTTGCAAACAAAATTAAAGTATTTACTGAACAAATATAACATGTCATAAATAAACTGAAATTGGTTTATTAGAAATGTAAACATTGCCCCCTTTCTTTCTTAAAAAATAATTGTTTGTTTTCCATTTCAGCAACTGATTGTCTTTTCAGACTCTTTTTGCAAACTTATGATACAAACTACAGGCAAAAAGTAAGCAACATACCTTTTTGTATATAACAAAAAAAATATGAGCTGGAGGGTACATAAATGTAAGCCTTAAGTATTTGAAACTTACTCAATATCGGTAACTTGTGTTTGAAGGGAGAAAGAACACACAATCTCTCTTGGGGGAAGATACCAACAAGAAACGGGAGGAATCAGGACGAAACTAAAAATGGAAATGCTAAGTACGGAAATGGCACAGTAACTTTTAAGTGACCCAACTTTTTAACTTTAGAAACTCTGGGAAGCGATGGTACATACCTACCCACAAACTTCTGTGCCTTATCTGCTGTGCTCCTGCCTCATTGAACATATTCCCAACAAGTGGGAAGATATGTCAAATGGGAAAGCAATGAAAATACAAGATACAATTACAATATACAATTACAAGAAACCAGCAAAAAACAAACAAACCCAAACCCTGGATAATCCTATTTTTCAACTTTCTCCAAAGCAAATTCAAGCTTATTTTCCTTAAGATAGAAGAGTGTGGACAGATGCGAACAAGTATTTAATAACACAGCTTACCTTATTTGAATATTTGTACTTTTATCAGATTTAAGACAGCAAAGGGCCAATAGAGGTGGTGCCTGTTTTATATACACAACAGGTTTCTGTTCTGATTTATTGTGGGACACAAGAAGCTGAGGATCCCACTTAGAAGTTTCATGCACAATTCCTAGCCGTGTTCCCAAATTATTTAGAATCAAAATAAATCATTTTGTCGAAATGGGGAACTTTTATTAGTTCAGTATGAGTTGGCATATTGAGTTGAAACCACTTTAGTGATGGGTTTTTTTAACGAGTTAAGGGTTTTTCAAGGTTGCTGTGTCTGTTTAAATTCAACTTGTCTTGGTTTTTTTTAAAAAAATGAAACACAATAGTTTGGGTCAGCCAGCATATTTTGTACAAGGATAATAACTGAAACATCTGCTGCTTGAAGACTGCCTTAATTATTTGGACTATGGAATATTAAATCAAATCAAAACCTTTATTTTGGTCACTGACCAGCATAGCATTATATAATGAGCTCAACCATTTGAGCAGAACAAAGAAGTCAAAATCAGAAGCACTAAGCTTGAATATGAGTTGCGTAAAGCTAATAGAATTGGACAAAATATTTATTTCAGTTAATACTGTAACTCTTCAAACTAAAATAACTATTATTGCTGTAATTCCCATTAGATCTCTATTAATTCTATAAACTGTTGTAGTGGTTAAGATCTGAGATACATATGCCAAGGAAAAAGGCTTAAAATCTAAACTTTCCATAATTATGAAGCTGGAGGCACAATCACTTCTTAGTTGACTTGAGTTGATTTGGGCTATGTATCAACACTTTTGTGGTGCAGCAACTAATCCTTATCCTGTTAAATTGTCTTCTGTACAACTAGCTCTCTCTGGACAGCTGTTCCACATCTAGGATTCTCCAGGCATTGCAACACACAAACCAAAGCAAACTAAGAAATGCAGTTCACCCTAAACCACGGGTGTCAAACTCTCTACGTCACGTTGCTATCAGGTGACATTTCGCGACGTTTTCCCCATTCGCAGAGCTGGGGTGGGCGTGGCCTGTGTGTGATGCATCCAGCCTGCGAGCTGCCAGTTTGACACCCCTGCCCTAAGCTAAAGGCGTTCAGAATAGGAAAATCTGATCGTGAACATCAGTCCTTTGTTTCTGAGCATTTCTTCCACAGATAAATCATAATGTTTTACTTTTACTTCTCTTTGCTAATTAGATTTTGAGGAGAAAAGGCAAAGGTAGAATTACAGGTAATCCTCGACTTACAACAGCACTGAAATCTGATTTACAACCAGTCCTTACACTTACAACCATTGCAGCATCTCTATGGACACATGATCAAAATCCAGATGCTTGGCAACCAGCGTCTACTTACAACCGTTGCCATATCTCAGGGTCATGTAATTGCCATTTGCAACCTTCCTAGTTAGCTTCAAACAAGCAAAGTCGCCGAGGAAAGCCAGATTTGCTTTAACAACTATACGATTCACTTAACAACGGCAGTGAATCACTTAACGAAAAGATGTAAAATTGGGTGCAACTCACTTAACAACCATCCTGCTCAGCAATGGAAATTCTGGCCCCAGTTGTGGTTGTAAATCAAGGATTACCTGTATCTGCCACTCAGATCTAAAAATAATAATAATTCACAAAATAATTCATGCCCGGTCCCCATTGCTTCTTTCACTAGATCTGGCAAATGAGCCTGCTCCAAGCCCTACTGGTGAAACAGCGTCACCTTGGTGAGCGCCAAAAACTTCTCTTCATGCCTTAGATCCACCCTAAGATATATACAGTGCCAATCCTGTTGGTCATCTGGAAGACTGAGAAGTCCTAGATCTTCCCGCAGGCAAGGATATAGATGGAGCGTGGTGTGGATGTGGTTTGTTTGATGAGCTAATGTGCCTTTGAGTTTCTTGAGTTGAAACCTAGTTTAGTTTTAATAGATTTTCATGTTCACTGTCCAGAGTTCCTAGGCATATATAAATGTGTTAAAAAACAGCGTGCAAAAATGTACCAGTAGAGAAAAAAGAAAACCACCTAGCAATTGGGATCATGTGCACATTTCTTTCACACTAACTGATGATTAAACACTGTTAGTACAAATCTTGCCAACAACCAGTTGTACAGAACCAAAGTCATATATATGTTGCAAAAGAAATAAATAAGAAATCAAGGATTGTTATCAGTCAGCTTTCAAATCCCTTCAATTTCCCTTATTTCTTCTAAAAATTTCTAAAAATCATATCACTTGCCAATAGGATGGGGTTTTTTTCCTCCCCATGATTATACATTATAATTCTGCAATAGTCCCAGTATTATATTCCTATTCATTTAAAGAGAAACAGCACACAACACATCTGTTAAAACTCAACCACCACCATTGGCTGTGCACTGAATTAGGAAGCGTAACCCAATCAGCTCAGATTTCTATCCTTTCTTAATCCAAAAGATTTAAAAATTCAGTTTGCTGAAACATCTGCTAGGCTCTTTCAGCCTTAACACATGATACTTTATTTGCTCTCCTACAACGCCAACATTTTATTCTAAGGCAGAACTGTGGCAAACATATAACTCCTAAATTTAGACATCAATGAGGTCCTATAGAATTAATCATCCATACAGTATATTCTAAGCTTACTTGTTCATTTTTCATATAGAGGTCAATATTTCTTTTTATACTTCTCAATGCAACCCATCTTTACTTGAATTTTTCCCCCCAAAGCATGTTGCAATCTGTAGCTCTGATTTCTCTCAAATCCCGACCACAGCAGGGAACTCATATTCAGACATATGACACACAGAACCAAACCACATGACTCGGAGAACACACAAGAGTTTATCAAAGACCAACCCAAACAATCAAGGGATGCAGCCTTTTTTGACCACCAAGGGCCACCATTATATAAATGGTCAAGATCAACAAATTTAAGAGTGGTTGAAAATGCAGTAGGTATAAGAGAATTTCTAAAAAAGCCAATCTCTCAATCAATCAACATGTATGAAATATCATGCTCTTACCAGTGACTTGGTGAAAGGCCGAGCCAGTGTAAACAGGAGGGTGTAAAACCACCAGTTGTGATGAAGGGATGAGTAGATCATATTTCCAGGATGCAATGCATTTGAGATAACTCCATGGGGGGAAAGCCGACAATTCAGTTCATTTGATAGAAGAATATTGCAAAGCTTAGATCTGTTGTATGCCAACATAGCCCAATAATCTTTCTTCGATGGTGAAAGCAAGTTGAAGTCAAGTTTTCCTGAGTTCTCTTTAATATCCATGAACCTGCAAAGCCAGAACAAACAAAAAAATTGTATGAGTGTTGCAATAAAATTTCTGTTCTGTTCTATGGGGGAAAGAAAGAAAGAAAGAAAGAAAGAAAGAAAGAAAGAAAGAAAGAAAGAAAGAAAGAAAGAAAGAAAGAAAGAAAGAAAGAAAGAAAGAAAGAAAGAAAGAAAGAAAGAG
>QLTV01004403.1:3497909-3510299 GCA_003457575.1 Thermophis baileyi
GGAAGGAAGGAAGGAAGGAAGGAAGGAAGGAAGGAAGGAAGGAAGGAAGGAAGGAAGGAAGGAAGGAAGGAAGGAAGGAAGGAAGGAAGGAAGGAAGGAAGGCCAGACCTGGGGTAGCCAAATTGCCAAACTGTCTTCTACAGAGTCCAGGCACAACATGCTATGCTATGCTAGAGGGAGGGAGGGAGGGAGGAAGGAAGGAAGGAAGGAAGGAAGGAAGGAAGGAAGGAAGGAAGGAAGGAAGGAAGGAAGGAAGGAAGGAAGGAAGGAAGGAAGGAAGGAAGGAAGGAAGGAAGGAAGGACAGACCTGGAGTAGTCTGCTCCCCAAACTGTCTTCTACAGAGTCCAGGCACAACATGCTATGCTATGCTATGCTATAATGTGCAATCCCACCCATTGCTGAGCTTGTAAGCTGCCCAGAGAGTCCTGTAAAGCCCTGTGGGGCGGGCATATAAGCCTAAATGCTATTACTATTGCTATATTCCTGGATGCACAGAGCTCCCAAATATTCTGGATCTTTGTTGGGCTTTCAAAAATGGCTCTACAAACCTATTCCAGTTCTCAGTTAGATGAACGGGCAACCCGTTCCTTCTCTTTCCTTCCATTCTCTCAACATCTGAAAAAGTGATGCTGAAAACTGCCAGACAGCGCTCGTATCCCTTCAGCTATTCCAATTCCCATCAGTCTTACCCAGCACAGACAATGCTTACTGATGAAGGGAGCTGAAGTCCAACAATAGATATAAAGAAGTGAGGCTGGATTGAGTTGATGGCTTTATAAATTAGATTTACAAACCAACCAACAACAAATATTCCCACTTATTCTAATATAATGCTCCACACCTTAGGAGAATTGGAATTATTCGGCATAGTAGGAAAAACAAACAAACAGAATAAATGATTGACATTGGCTTTGGTAATTTTCAAACAGATTGCAAATGTATGTGATAAGACGCAGCAGCTAGTGAACTCACCCTGCTAATTTCTCACGGATATGGTAAAACTCGCAGCCATTTTCAATGATCATATTTAAACATCTAATTTAATGCATGACAAGCCCCGAGAAATGGAGAAGTAATTAGTTGCTAGATCTGGAGACACACCAATTACGTATTGGGGGATAGGTTTTCCAGAAACCCTGGTTGATGTTGTGTAAGTAAGCAGAGGACAATATTTTGTTGGTCCTGTCTCAGCCTTGATTGCCAATCAAGCTTTAAAGTTCTGCGAACAGAGGCATTAGCAATAGCAATAGCAATAGCAATAGCACTTAGACTTATATACCGCTTTACAGTGCTTTACAGCCCTCTCTAAGCGGTTCACAGAGCCAGCATACTGCCCCCAACAATCTGGGTCCTCATTTTACCCACCTCGGAAGGATGGAAGGCTGAGTCAACCTTGAGCCGGTGAGATTTGAACCGCCGAACTGCAGCTAGCAGTCAGCTGAAGTAGCCTGCAGTACTGCACTCTAACCACTGCGCCACCTCGGCTTAAAGCTATCAATGATTTCAAAGTGATGGGCGGAGACAAAGTCCGCTCCAAAGCAAAGAAGGAAAATCTAAAAAAAAAAATTGCTGGAATTCAATGATAATATAAAGAAATAATAAGCAGATAATACAAGCCACTGACAATTCCATGTAATCACCATTAAATTACAGCTCATGTATGTACTGTATATCCCATTGTACCTTCCCCTTTTGGGAGTTTTATTTCTAGAGCTAAACATCTATGGAGATTCTCAGTCATCTAGGTAATGGTTGTCTGAAAGGTGTTTGTTTTTTTTTAAAGACAACTGAACTTCATTTGTTTTCTTCCTTGAAGACATATTGCTCTTCATCCAAGAAGCATCATCAGTTCTGGCAGGATGGTGGGGGAGATGGAAGGATCATATTTCTTTGCATATGTTTAGAGCTAAACTCATATTTCTAGAGCTAGACCAACTGGCCTGCCTTGCAAGGAACTCCACTGCTTGCTTTCACACACTTGAAACACAGAAACGCAGAAAAACTTGGCACAATTTATAACGGACTTTGTTGATGGTGGGGCTGTTCTCACCTAATTGACATTTCATGTCATGGCTCTGGGCAGGACTGATATAGGCATTTTTTTTACCGCTTCCTTCCATTTCAGCCATCATAAATTTGAAATGGCTAAAGTAAATCTTTATGCAATGTTGTCCTTTCTATCACGAGCCCTTATACTGGGATTAATAAAAGGATTCAGCATAACCCTGAGCCGTTCCCTGCCTGCTAAGTCCCAGGAGCTACTGTACATCTTAGGAAAAGTGGGTTTTTTTTTCTAAAAAGAGAAGTATATTTCACACTGCATGGTTGAAACATGAAGAACGGGAAGAATAAGCACAGTCCAGATATCCATAGTCACAGCTTTTTTGTAGCACAGAAAAAAGATTTTTATTTTTTATTTAGGAACAAAAACATTGCTAGGTTTTCTTACTTTGGGAGGGAGGGAGGGGGAGAGAGAGAGAGGCAGAGATGCTAGCTGAGTAGCATAAGAAGGAGCTTTGATGTTGTTGGGCATTTTGAACAGGATTTTTCAAGGCTGGTGGGCTTTGCTAAAAAGGTGACTAGAAGAAAATAAGAGTTAGTCAACTACACTTTTGCCAATTCCACATTCCCTAGCCACTAGAAAACATTATGCCATATTGCAATCTCAAGCAACAGATTTTCCAAATCAGGGTTTAGTGGTAAAAGCATTCAGAATGCACTGCTTCCTTTGCACGAAGATTGAGCTTTGGTCCACATGAAATCCCTTGCCTAGCCATTAAGAACATCCACACATACATATTCGGGGGGGGGGGCATGTGCACATGGTAGAACTAGGAAAGAAATGACTCAGATTAAATGATGATTTCTTGGAAAGGATCCAGACTGAAATCCAGTCCAAAGAGGGGGGGGGGGGGAGGGGGAGAGGGGGGGGGGGGGGGGGAGAGGGGGAGGGGGAGAGGGAGAGGGGGAGGGAGGGAGAGAGGGAGAGAGAGAGAGAGATCAGAAATGTGTATTTAATCTAAAAGTAATTGCATTAGCTTCCAATTAGAGTAAAGGTGAATTCTTCCTGGCACGGTACTGAAGATGTTGAATGACAAATCAATAAAAGTCACACCATTCAGATTTAATCAATTATTGTTTCATCAGCTGGCAGAACGAAAGCCTTTCTCTGCAAAGAACCTCTGCTTCAATATGAAGACTAAGGCACAATCTAGTCATAGAATTGGATCGTCGGTCCATTTACCATTCACCTACTTTCCAGTAAGGAGATGAATATTTTTATTTATTTAATTTGGCACACAAGATCCCAAGAACCGTAGCAGCGTGCAGAAAGCATCTTTCCCAGCATAGCCTGTAGTGTTAATCTATAAATGGTCTCAGCCATGTGTGGGAGAAGAAAACCATGAGGCATCTAAAGGCCTTGAGAGGACAACCACAGAGCCGTTCCAATTTCATTGTGATTTTGAATGCATCGGGAAGATATTCAATAAGCAAAGATCAATCAGATGCAATCAACCAAATATTTAATTCAGTGTATGTTCAGGTTCCTCCTACTCTGAAGCCCCAGCAAGCTACTCAAATGCCACATGAAAGAAAGCAAATCATTCCTGCTCTAGTGGTTTACCCAATAGTCATGAGGAGACATAGGGGATATTGCAACAACAAGAAGAAGAACAAACATCCAAGCACATGAACCAAATCAACTGTGTGATCCTTTGGATAACATCTATTTCTTTTTAATAACCCTGTGAAGTAAAGCGGAGTTATACCAAAAGTGCTTTTTTCAGGAGGCAACTGGACTTTCTGTGAACTGGAGTTATGTGAATAGATCAGAACCACTCTGGGCGCTTTATGGTGGACCATCTAGCACTATAGTAGATGCACTCCAGATATGTTGTACTATGGCTTCCCAACTTCCTTGTCATTGCCTAAAATAACTCAGACTGGTAGAAGTTCAGCAACTCTAGAAAAGACAAATTTGCCTATCCTTTCACTGCACTATCAAATAGTTTTCAAATGTAGAATTCGAAACAGAAGTTATTTTTGTTAGAATATTCATGACTGGGACATGTTAACAAGGTTAGCCAATGAATAGGCATAGCAACTGAGTCAGCCAAAGGGAGCTAACCACATCTGAGTCTGTGCAGGGAATCGAAACTGAAAACTTAGCTTAAGGCTGGGCGTGGCTCAGTCTGCACTCTCCACTCTGCTCTTTGTCCTCTCTGTGCTTGTCTGCTGCTGAAATGAAGCTAACTCCTGCTTGTGTTTACTTGAAGAAATAATCTGCCTGTGGTATTGTATGTATATATTACTATGTTTATAAAGAAGTTATTGAATCCAGCTGAATCAGTCATCTATCTGTATGTGCTTCTGGTTTTGATTTTTATGCAACAAACTCTGATAATTTTCTATCACAACTTTCTTTTAAACATTATGCATTGGCTTTGGGTTAAGATGGTTGAACGGGATCCTTTCAAATGGAGGGATATGTGGTCAGTGGTGGGCTGCTGCCGGTTCCGACCAATTCGGGCGAACTGGTAGTGGCAACCTGCGGGTGGGCCGCCCCGCCCACCCGCCCCGGCGCTATGCCGTCCTATTTAGTCGTGTTTTTGAAGCCGCGCGCATGCGTGCAAGGCGCGCGAGTGAGCGAAGCGCATGCACGGAAGGCCATGCGTGCACTCTTCACATTTTCGGTGCTGGGTGAACCGGTTGTTAATTCATGTGACACCCACCTCTGTATGTGGTCATGGTGATTGCTTTATGGAAGCTTGTTGTATGAAATTGTTGTTCTTTTAATTTTGCAAAGCTCTCCTGTCATTTGGAGTCAGGCACCCTGAAATTTAACATCCTATTAAAAATATTTTTTTCCCACTTAGGAACTGACTCAAACTATTGTTCCAGAGCAACTAGGGAAGAAGTAAATAAAATCAAACCAGTAAAAATGTTCAGTGAAACTTTCAGAAAAAAAGATTCACTTTCAAAAAATGGAGAGTACATTCCTTCAGAACTTACCTGTGTGATTCAGAAGAGACCATTACAATTCTTGCAGGAGCTGAGTGGCAAAGAACATCTTTGAGAAGCTGAATGAGATAAAAGTGTCCCAAATGATTCACCTGGAAGGTCCTCTCCAAGCCATCTTCAGTTAATTGCCAAGGAAGACCAAAAACAGCAGCATTGCAGACTAGCACATGGAGAGCTCTGTAAACACAAATGTGGAAATATATATTTAATTAGAGCATGGGTCCTCAAACTACGGCCCGCGGGCCGCATGTGGCCCGCCAAAGCCATTAATCCGGCCCGCGCAGGACCATGAGGCTGCCCCGCCCACATCGCCCCGCCCACCCTTCGGCCGAGTGCAGGACTTACCTTCATGAGCCCTGTGGGCTGGAACTGAAAGGTAAGGGCAACCATTTTGGCCTGCAGAGACGTTCTGGAGGCGGGGGAGGTGAAAACCGAGGGAAAAAAACACCCCAGGAGGCCAAAAAACAGGCAAAAATGGCCCGTTTTTCACCTCCCCCGCCTCCAGAAGATAGATAGAGAAAGAGAGATAGATAAACACACAGAGAGAGAGAGAGAGAGAGAGAGAGAGAGAGAGAGAGAAAGAGAGAGAGAGAGGGAGAGACAGAAAGAGAAAGAGAGAGACAGAGAGAGAGAGACAGAGAGAGAGAGACAGAGAGACAAACAGAGAGATAGACAGAGAGACAGAGAGAGACAGAGAGAGATTTCTCAAGCTACTTTGGGCTGAGAAGAATTGCTGCAAAACTGAGTTTCCTGAAGTGGACCACTAGACTCCTAAACTACTGAAAAAATGATCTAGTAAAAAGAAAAGTCAAAAGAGCAACATGCAAACAAAAGCAAATAAAACAACCCCAGGAGCAAAACAAATTAAAGTTTATTTTGTGTGCATTGTTTAATGGACTGTTAAATTGGCCACGCCCACCTAGTCACTTGACCTAGCCACACCCACCCAGCCGGTCCGGCCTCCCAACAGCCTGAGGGACCATGAATTGGCCCCCTGTTTAAAAAGTTTGAGGACCCCTGAAATAGAGCAATCTTCAGAAAGCTGGTGGCCTTCAGATGAGTTAAGCCATTATTTCTAGCCAATTACACAGTCTCAGTGCCATTTTGAAAAACCATGCCTCACTGTTGCGGAGATAAAAATAATTGGAGGTGAAATGAATCTTGTTTCCCTGCTCTCAATCCCCATGAATAAGACCGGAGTTCAGGAAAGAATAAAAATAATATATTTGCATAATGAAAAATAAGAACACCTAAGTCTGTGTCTACATGGTGAAGAACAAAGAGAACAAAGGAAAGATTAACACATGCGCAGTACAGGTATCACATGAGGACTTCATATCAGTGTACAATGTCATTTCAAAATAAGAGTCCTGCTGACAAATTAAAATGAATGTAGTGACACTCACAATATCTGTCACAGAGCTACAATGTTAACTAGTTTTGACAGATCTGCCCCATGTTTTTATACAGAAAATATAGTTGAGTTTCTAGAGAAGAAATTCATTCTGCATATCTATCTCAAGATACATCACAATAGAGTGGTTATTTATTTATATAGTTATTTGCTACTAAAGCAAAACAAAACTTCCAGATCCCACTGAATGGGAACTACTAAATAATCTGAAGAATAATGGTTATTATCAAGATTAAATAGCCTGTGTCCATATCTTCAGCTACCATAATGTTTATTACTTGATCAGTATGGCACTTGCTTTATACTCTACATCTCTGTTTCCCATCATTGGTAACTTCTAGATCTGTGGACTTCAAATATCTGGATTTTCAGCAATGGCCTTCCTGGTGGTAAAATTCTGGGTATTGAAATGCACACATTTCTCGTTTATAGAGGGAAACATTGGTCTGCATTTTATCAGCGCTCAAAAGAAAACTGTGACTTACATTCATAAGTTACATGGCTGTACTCCAGAAGCAAAAGTTATGTTGAATAAGAAACATAACTTCATTAATAAGCATGCTTAATGTCCAGAATTAAGACGTTTTCTTCACCTCTGTTCAAAAACTATGACTAATGTATAATCATGTATATTAGTCCAAAGATTCATATCCACTTTTTAAAAACTTTAAGAAAGTTATAGCATATAGTGCTTTTAATCAACGTATTTGTTAAAAATTCCATTATATCGATTGTTATTGCACTTTGTAATATTCTTCATGGTTTTATTATTTTAAATTAAAATTTTAATTAAAATACTGTACACACAGACCCTTTAAAAATTCTCTCATTAGCCATAAAAGCTATAAAACTGCAAAATGCTTACGGCTTTATTTGCAGCAAAAGATACTATAGCTGTACATATTAAATCATAAATATTTTACATGGTTATCTTCCCAACATGCCCCTCATGGCTGGTTCTACCAAAGGATAAGACCTTTTAACTCAACTAAAACCAAATGTATCTTAAACTTAGGCTTCACGTGGGTTGGGATCATTTGGCCAAGGAACTGTAGTTGCAACACATCTGGGGAGCACCACTGCCTAGCAAGCATGGTTTCTCCTTTTAAGACAACAACCACAATGCCCCAAACCACCAGTGGAAAGATCAGTAGACAGAGGAGCTTGGGAGTTGTTACTTTTTACCTATGAAGTCCAAAAACTGTGTGTCTTAATTTAAGAACATACAAAAAAAAGAAGGAGGGAATGTGGATCCTAAGCAATTCGACTGACCTTTGTGAAACTAGAGCACAAGAAGATAGAAAAAGTTCTATCTCATTGTGGTCCACTGTTGGCATCTACGGAAAAGTAGCCTTTGAAAAACCTTCAGCTTCTGTGCAGTTATGATTGTTCAACACTAAACTTAGACAGTGCCATGAAGAAGCTACTCCAGTAAAACCTGGAATATTAGTTTCAGGAGACATAAAGCCAAGAATCACATGTGATACTACATTAGGACCCAGTGAACAGAGAGGAGAGCAAAGCAGAAATATTCTATGAGGCTCCTTGCCATGAGTAATTTTCTTGATTTGACACAGTTGGCCCCAGCCCAATTTAAAAAGCAACCCTGACCCATGATCTCTTGTTGGAAGCAGCCATCTGGTCTGAAGCTCTTTGTGATATTTGGGTGTGGAATCTGCTCATGAAATTCTGACCTCTGAACTAGCTGACAACCTTGACTTGGATCTTGGAACTGTGGACTGTTTTTGAACTATTCTTTTGTATGCTATTAAAAGCAAAAATTCACTCAAGCTTCCTTCAGAAACTCTGTTTAGCTTGCATTCTTTGTCTGCTGTTATCTCCTTGACTTTGAGTAAAGTGCTAATTTCTATAGCAACTGTGTGTGTGTGTGTGTGTGTGTGTGTGTGTGTATCTGAAACCAGAAGCAGGACAGAAAGTGTTAACAGGATTATAAGCAAAAAAGACCATTGGGAATTCAGAAGAAGATAGTAACAGCCTTAGGGAAATATTTGCATATGCAGAAGAGAGAGAGAAAAAGAAAGAAAACTTCTTAAAAAAGGCAACTCAAGCACCCATTTGAACTTGCTGCTTAAAACAATGATATGTGATGGTATGTGAAAAGCTCAGAACTATTGCTTCAAAGGTTTCTGCTAAGTATGTGTATATTCCCATGGAGGACACTTTGCCTGGGACTGCTATGTGATGGAGAAGCTCCTCTGCATGAGGTCCATCTTCTGCACATCAACTGGGTAGGTGTCTCTGGTTTTTACTACTGTGAGAAAAGCCGTACATCTTATCCTATCAAAAATGTTATAAATCTCTATAAAGTCTGATCAGGTAATCTAGACAAGTTTGCATGAAGCACCAATGAAAGCCTGGTTAGACAAGATGCCCTGATGAAGCCAGTAGAGTTATCCATCATACACTTTCTGTTGCTTTTAGTGTCACCCAAAGTTACTACTGGAGGAAACTGCACAACACAAATTGTATTTATAACATTTAATAACTCGCCCTTTGGTTTAATTAGATGTTCTGGATCACAATTATAGGATACAATATAAAAACGTTATCATAGTGCAATAACTAAAACAGCAAACAGGCTATTAAAACAAGCGGGAATTGAAATTAACACATTTCTACTTCAGAGAGTATCAGAGAAATTTTTTATCTTTGCGTTTTAAAGGGCGGAGTCTGCCTCACTGTTGTAAGAATTGTGCATGTTTTTCTTCGTTTTTAATGGAGATTTGTATTTTTTTAATATATTTTTCCATGCAGAATAGGGATTGCAAGAATTCTAAAATCTCTGAACAAATTGTAATAAATTTTAATTCAGAATGCTTCTGAAAAAAAAATAATCCTGGCAGCCAAATATTTCTGAAATAATCTATCACACATTAATTAACCAAATTTTAATTCATGGTATATACATTCACATATATAAATAACCATTAACTTTTTTACTAATATCCTCATTCACATTACATTTGAACCATTCTGAATCTAACCATTGTTCCATAATCACCCAAATTTAAATACATCTTTTCAAAGCTTATTTGCTGTGGCTATTGAAACATAAACATAGAAACAACTTAGAACTAAGGAGAAATTTCCTGACAGTTAGAACAATTATTCAGTGGAACAGCTTGCCTCCAGAAGTTGTGAATGCTCCAACACTGGAAGTTTTTAAGAAGATGTTGGATAACCATTTGTCTGAAGTGGTGTAGGGTTTCCTGCCTAAGCAGGGGGTTGGACTAGAAGACCTCCAAGGTCCCTTCCAACTCTGTTATTCTATTCTATTCTATAAATCCTATGAGGAATTCTATATTAGATTGCTGTAGTACATGAGTATTTTTTTGATCCAGCAGAATCCTTCTTCTGTTCTAATGGTCATAATGATTGCACCATTTTCTACTTTTGATGCTTCATGTTCTGCTGTGTAATTATCTCTAACAAAACCCTTGGCATGAATCCTGAATATATTTTCTGAGGTCAAGAAGAGGTAGCATGAGAAATTCTCTTTGCCAAGTAACCTTCAATTGCACAGAGATGAAGGTATTAATATTTTGAACCTCTGTCCTACTAGCGGGACACAACATTACTACTTCACCGTTTAAAGCTCTAGCACTGACACTGCCTTATCTTAGGTCTTGTTTAGTGTGACAGACATCAGACAGGAACAAAACATAAATACTCAAGCAAAAAGAGTCTATATAAATTAACAAAGAAGCATTATACCGCAATGAAATTTTATCTACTGAGTTTAATACAAATGAATGGTATTAATCAGTCTTTGTCTTACAGCCATTCGTTTAGTGACCATTCAAAGTTATAACAGCACTGAAAAAAGTGACCTATGACTGGTTTTCACACTTCTAACTTACCTCGCTGCCGGTTCGCTTCCTCCCGCGCAGCGTGGCATGTGCAGTGCAAAAAAAAGAAAAAAAATTCTCCCCCCCCCAAAAAAAGCCAAAAACAAGATGACGACGCATGCGCAGTGCCGGAAACTCGGCTTCTGCGCCTGCGTAGAAGAAGAAAAAAATGGAAAAAAATAAAAAAAAATATTCCAAAAAATGAATAAAAAAAATAATAAAAAAAAGATGGTGGCGCCCACGGACCGGCACCGACCAAACCGGATCCCTGACATCATCATGACGTCATCAGCGGGTCGCTACCGGTTCGGGAAAACCGGTCCGAACCGGGAGGAATCCACCTCTGCTTATGACCGTTGCAGCCTCCCTATGGTCAAGTGATTGAAATTCAGAAGCTTGGCAACTGGCATGTATTTATGACAGTTGCAGAGTCCCAGGGTTATATGATCACCTTTTGCGACTTTCTGATAAGCAAAATCAATGGGGAACAATTGTGTTACTAACTTAACAACTGCAGTGATTCGCTTAAAAAATGTGGAAAGAAAAGTCGTAAAATGGGACAAGACTCACTTGACAACTGCCTTGCTTAGCAACAAAAATTTTGAGCTCAGTTGTGGTCGTAAGTTCAGGATTATCTGTATTCCCTTAAACAATAACAAATACAATGTTTGATATCATGACCCACAATTCTTAAAAAGTTCCTCAATCATTGTGAGCAATTTGCCAAGAATGAAATAAAAAATATATATTTTTGCTCGCTATTATTGAAGAGACAGCTTCAATTTGTTGTCCTCAAACTCTCTGCCCCCAAGTAGAAGATACTCAGTCATATGTTATTTATGCACACTCAAAACGGTCCTTCTCTCCACTGAATCATTTGCTTGTTGGTTAAGGCTCCTTCATTAAGCTGCTGTTCAAGCAAGGGAGCCATTTGTCATTCTTCAACTTGCAACATTCCTA
The DNA here is from genome assembly GCA_003457575.1 of Thermophis baileyi. NCBI lineage: Eukaryota > Metazoa > Chordata > Lepidosauria > Squamata > Dipsadidae > Thermophis > Thermophis baileyi. Next base: position 3,509,176 of record QLTV01004403.1, read on the forward strand.
GGCTTCGATATCAGCTGAATGATTGATATGGCATATTTAGCATTTAGGGAACGGTCTGTGGGAGCTCATTAGACTGCATACAAGGCAATCTTTTTTCTTTTCTTTTTTTAACATGGATGAAATTAAGCCCTTCTTCCCCTGGGCAAAGATCTGGGTCAAAACCAGTCGGCAGTAAGTCTCTTTCTCACATTCAGATCTAGCAGAGCATTTTCCAAAATTATTTCCGAGACTTGAAAAATCTCAAACTCCACTTGATATGAGTATGGAAAGTTTTGCAGAGTCCACATCTTTGTTCCAGTCCAATTGTGCCAAATTTATCTTATTTGTTTGTTAGTTTTAATATGTACCTGGGTCTTCTATGTCTTTTACTGGAAGCATCATGGGTGAGGCTGTCCAAGAGCAAACACAATTTAAGGTCAATCTAGAGACCTGAGCAATTGGCAAGGAACTAAATCTTCACTGCAATTCAGGAGACATGGCCTTTCCAATCTGGTGACAGCAACTGAACAGGAGTTTGGAGGCCAAGACAGAATAGATTCCCTCTTTCCATACCAACATGCTCCTTTCCTGCATCTCCCCTTGCAATAGAGCTCTTGGTTGCAATTTTTATGCATGCTAACAAAATGAAATTCAATGGTGAAAAAAGTAAGGTTCTACATTTAGGGAAGAAAAACAAAATGCACAGATACAGTATATGTGGTACCTTGCTCAACAGTAGTAACTGTGAGAGGGATCTTGGAGTCCTAGTGGACAACCATTTAAATATGAGCCAGCAGTGTGCAGCAGCTGCCAAAAAAAGCCAACACAGTTCTAGGCTGCATTAACAGAAGGATAGAATCAAGATCACGTGAAATGTTAATACCACTTTATAATGCCTTGGTAAGGCCACACTTGGAATACTGCATTCAGTTTTGGTCGCCACGATGTAAAAAGAATGTTGAGACTCTAGAAAGAGTGCAGAGAAGAGCAACATAGTTGATTAGGAAAACATATGAAGAACGGTTGCAGGAACTGGGTATGTCTAGTTTAATGAAAAGAAGGACTAGGGGAGACATGATAGCAGTGTTCCAATATCTCAGGGGTTGCCACAAAGAAGAGGGAGTCAAGCTATTCTCCAAAGCACC